>JAODLM010000895.1:0-158500 GCA_036937905.1 Salvia rosmarinus
CAAGGGTCGACTGAGGCGACGAAACCGCACGATCAGACAAGGATTGAAAAGAGGTTAGACTGCTAAAGGTGACGGGTCGAAAATCTCCTCAAGTCCTCCGTCCCAAGATAACACTGCACTTCGCACCTGAGAAACCCCCTTCCGCCTTAGTCTACGGACCTAAGGCTGCCATACCAAATGAGAACAGCCGAGCCCGCTGCATTTCACTTCGACCAAAGAAGGCAACGAGGAGGACCTACGGGTCAACCTTGATGCTCCGAGGAAACGCGAGCTCGCTCATAAAAGAAGCCAAGTACAATGCCAGTCGCATTGGCATTCAACAAAAGCCTCCACATTCCAAAGAGGCGACCTCCCCACTAAATAATGAAGCCAGAGAGCCGAGCGCCTTAACATGCTAGATCCGATATGGAAGGTCCATACCGCTCACGAGGACCTCGCAAGGGGCCTATAAGCTTGTTCACCTATCCTGCACTTATTCCCCCAACCTCGCATATCACTCATTTGAGGGTATTTACATAGCTGATTTCGATCGGCAACATGTTAGCCCTCTTATCGCTTGTCGAAGGCGTTATGTTATTTACTTGTTCAAAAACATTTGTTTTTCTAATGAGTATTTCACTTGCCTCGCCTTATATCTATGAACATCCGCTTCACACCACATTTAACCTTCAAAAGCGGACGCCTTTGCTACACGGCACATACGTATAACCTCATGAACTTGAACGCTATATGCAAGGCATACAAATAACTCATTAAATTGAACATCTACATGCAAACGACGCCCGCATCGGATCTCGCTCCAATTTATACCCCTTTATTTGAAAGATATACACTGCGAAACAAGATGAATACATTTACTACTCAAAACCAAGTCCTAAGCTATATTTGTAACTCTAGGGGAAAATATACACTTCGGTAAATGCCCTAAATACATTCACTACTATACACCAAGTCCTGTTATATACAAATCACTGCTTCCGAGCTCCACCTCGCCAAGTCTTGTCGGGCTACACCAGCCTGAGACAAAATCTCCGGTTCCATTTAACTCCTGGGATGAACCCTGCCTTCCAATTAAGTCAATAAGGTCGGCACCGCCGACCTACTTGTGGAAACTTTGAGCAGTGCCCTGATGAACTCCCTGACTGAAGGGGACGCCCCTGAACCGAGGTCGAACTCGCCCTAGATCTTGCCGCCCGCCAGGTTACGACCCCGCCTCGACCTCCGTCTGACGACCTGAGCCGCCTGCCAGCCTCCCCGACGGGAGCCCGACCAGATGACATCTCGTACATGTCCACTCCCATCACCAAGCACTGGCGTGTCCTTATAACCGCCCGACTCGACTTCTTTCAACCCTCACGGCAGGATCGGCCGAGTCCACCACTTGGGCATACGCCGCTAATGACGAGCTCAGAAATGAGGTATTTGACTGTGGAATCAAGGCAATCCTTGAAATTTTCGCTCTCCCTCCTCCTCCCTTAGCACCATGCTCCCTAAGAAAACTCGAACTCTGGCCGTCGATTTCTGGATATGGTGACACCACCAGATCGGTGGATCACCGCCATATTCTCGCTTGCTCCTCCGAGATCCAGAGCCGCCTTCTCCGCTGCCGCCCGAGCCGCTTCCTCACATCGCATTAGGGCGCCCTCAATAACGCCGGCAGATAACCGCCCATGGACTTCGAGATGTATGATCCTTAGCTTTAAGGTCTCATTCTCACCTGCATGGCCACTTCGCTGCTCAAATTCTCTAGCTTCTTCTTCAACCCTAGACGCCGAGCCGCCTACCCGTAAACTTGAAACCATGCCGACCAAAGTCCGGTCGCCCAGATCGGCTCTAAAACAAAGACTCTTCGTCCTTCTCACTAGGGTTCTGACCTCTTTTTAGCTTGGTCAACAACCATCGGATCGGAGTGGAGCTAAAAAAATAAGGACAACACACATTTTAAAGTTGTAACTATTATTATTCAAAAGTGGAAATTTTTACAAGGCTCGTGATCCTATCGACCTCGACAAATCAACCTATTACATTAGGTCCACCGACCTCGTGCTCTTTGTCGCACTCCGCCCTCCGCCGCCTCTTGTCGCCGCCGCCGCAACCCCTTCAAGCGAAGCTCCAGTTCGGCTCATCCTCCCCAGCCTGCCCGCACTGCAAGAAGCCCCGGGCTCGTGATCTTCATCCTCCTCAGACCGAGCAAACGGCTCATCCGTCAAGTGGCGAGCCGGACGCCAAAGCCTCCAAGATGGCAAGTGACCCACCCCTGAGATCACCCGCATACGCCTTATTCAATTCCCCTGCATGACTGACCCAGCCCATGCTCGACCTTGTCAAAGTGGCATGGCGGCCGCCAGCTCCTCCAGTGGTCCACACCACGTCTTCGAGCACGGCGGCCGTGCCTGAGACAGGCCGAGAAACTCTCCGACTGACGAGCTTGTCGGCCAAGTGCCCTCAACATCGCCCTCGACCGCCGCCAAAGACGCCTCCTCTCATCGCGAGAGCTCCTTCTTCACCCTGCCACGCCTCCCTCGAGCTCTCCTCGAGCGGCCTCCAACGCCCAAGCCCTTCTTTGGCGGCTCCTGCAAGAACCGCTGCACGCCTCCACCCCTACAATGGCCACTGGTGGCATCGGCCTCTGCCCGCGCAACAGCTCCCACTCCATGACCGAAAGTGCTAGCTCTGATGTACCAAAGACGTTGCAGGTGTCCCCATCACCGAGCTCACTTTCCAAACAATACAAGTTAGTACACATCACAGAGCAGATAAACCAAATATGGAAGAGTTTTATACTGGGAGGATACGGCCGAGCTGGAGGTCGGCACCCCATACGCCGATGCTGGTCGAGTTCAAGTCTGATGCTCTGACTGACCGACAGAGGTCCGCCATCACCGACTAAGATCGCCAACCTCTTCTGGGTTTGGTAGATCCAAATTCTTCTTCTGTCACTGTCAATGTAGATGAGCCCTTCTCAAGCACGCTTCACCGCACAACGTAAGAAAATTGTTAACACAACGAGATCGATATATAAGAGAGAAGTAGAGGTTCCTCACCCAGCCCGACCCCACCCCCTGGGCCTGAGGAGCGAGTAAGAACAGGGTCCCTGCAGGCACCACCAGGCCTCCGCAGACGGCAATCCTCCCTACACTAATTACGCCGAAAATGGTCGAGACCATCTAACGCCCCCGACCTTATAACCATCCTAAGTGAGAAATCAACTAACCCAGCGCTAATGCCCAAAGATTTACCCGCAATATTATGGCACATGTAGTCCCTAATCTCTACTCGCTATCGAAATAAGAACGAAAGGTAACTGAGATATGGAAGGGTTGATACTTATTTTTTAGTGACGGGTTATCGCTTCTTCGTGAATTGGGAACAGATTTCGAACTCTGAAAATCTGGTCTGCTTTCTTCCGAACGATGGGAGAAGAAAGTAGACAGCTTCTCATTAGGCCTATTTATAGCCTAATGGCTACCAAATCGCCGCTTCAACTTCCCACGTGGTCGACACTTGATGTAGATTAGACGCGCACATATTTCGAGCGCCCACCAACCGCTCTGCAAGTGACGTGATCAAAGACGTGTCGACACACCGATCTAATCGCAATCATCACTCGACTGACCCCGAGTCGTCCTTCCAAGCGACGCATATCCAAAGGTCGACCATCCACGGACCTCAGATCATCCGTATGATATTTCATCCCATCGACCTCGATCATCTAGATGGACATATCCAAATTTCTGACCTCAGATCATCCGACAGATATCGCTAGCCGCCCTGGTCCCTCGATATCATCCGTGGGGTAACTCTATCCAGATCTGATCTCTAGATACTCAAACGAATACCGCTATCCGTGCCTGACTCAACATCCCCCGCAGACATCTATGTCCCACGACAGACGACCCGCCACCTCGACAGCATGCACGCCAGCCGACAAACCGTCTAACCCGGCCCGACCATCATCAAATCACCCAAATTAACGCCAAAAAGACAAGACTTTCGACAACAACCTCAAATGAAAGCATCAACCAAATTCTGATCTTCACCTCACCTCAAGATAGTTGTTTCGACTATTTTGGGTGAGTGCATGACGATATGCCCAACCGCTGTGCCCATCGGGCAGCTCCAAACGAGTCGGGCCTAACTCGATGACGGCCCCACGCTGTTAAGCCTAAAGTCCTACTCTAAACCCTAATCAAGACCCTAATCAAGACGAACCAAAGGCAAAGATCGTGGTCATTATGGAAGGATCGTGATCCCACCAATCAAGGATCCAATAAGATCCATAATCGCTATAAACAGAGGTTAGGTCGATTTTAAAGTGGTTAGCAACTTATCAATACTGTAGTCTTTAGATACACCTCATCAGAATCCGCTTATAGTGAAAGTATTGAGGATCATCATCCGTGGACGTGAGATCTCATTCTCTGATCGAACCACGTGAAAACTCTCATGTTCTTTATCGCTTCTTAAATCTCTGCCTATTTACATATATAGATTTATCAATAGACATTCTTACGCAACGTGATAATTTGCACTAAAACTTAATCTTAGTAGAGGTTAATAATGCATAATTTATCATAATAGAAACAAAATTATAAACAAACAAAAAAATATTATATCTACAATCTCAAATATTATAAATTGTAAAAATTAATTATATTAATATGAATTAGACACAAACTCATTGCTAAATAAATCTATGAAACCGTAATTCACTAAAAATTTAATATTAGAAAAAATTGTAATTCAATAGAAATATAATAAAACTAACTAAATTTCCAAAATCTCGTATAAAAAATATGGAAAACAAATTCAAGGATCAATTTTCTTTACTACTTAATTAAAAGCATCATTTTTTAGTATTGTCTATACATCTTAGTTAAAGATATTGTTTATTCATCTACTCATTAATTAATACTAAAAAATATTTACACATGTAAATAATAATTAAAAATATTAATTCGGCCTATATCATATTTGATAACTTTTTAAATTTAAATTACAAATTCAATCATATAGTCAAATTTGACAAAAAACTATATTACATTATTTAAAAATTTTATTTTTTAATTTGACTCTAGCTATAGTATATTCGGTACAAAAATTACAAAATAATAATAATAATAATAATAATAATAATAATAATAATAATAATAATAATAATAATAATAATAATAATAATAATAATAATAATAATAATAATAATAATAATAATAAAAGTGTATTATCATACTTGTAACAAAAATTAATTGAAAACTGGCCCATAATTATCAGCCCAAATTGCAGGTACTGAAGCAATTATCATAATATTATAAATTATTAACTGCCGGTTCAAATGAAGAATACAATGAATAATATTATATATTATCTAACGTTTAATACAAAAATACAAACAAATAATAATAAAACTCTATTAACCGCTGAGAAGAGTAGGAAAAATTGATCAAGAGTCTGTTATTATATTGTTAATAGATTTAAGTAACATAAAAAAATGTTTACATTAAGCCAAAACGGAGAGGCTGCATCTACAAGGATATGACTTCATCCAGATTCCGGACAGTGATTCCTTTCTTGCACGCTCTTCTTTAATTCAAAGACTCCAAATTCTCCTGGTATTTACTTGTGACTTTTAACTAGCAAGAGTGATCCTCGTGATCATGGAATGGCAAAATGTTTGGTCTATAATTGATCGATCTTAATTTCGTAGCAAATAAACGAACGCTAACACTAGCGATTTACGCGGCTCGATCTATTAACAAGATCTACGCCCACTAGAGAGAAATACAGTATTGAAAATAATATGAGCGATGATTAAGCTGGTAGATGATCTTTTCCGCCTAATCTATCCTCTATTTATACACGACATAACCTGATCTCGAATCCGAGATCTATTCTAAGATAGGATTTGAGTCCCATCTCCTCTCTAATTAGGATTCTTGCAGATACGACCAATCTTCCTGGCTCCTACCGGTTCCTCCGCTGGGCCGCTTCTGGGCCGACTCGCATGGGCCGAGCTTCATATCGCTTATTTATGTTGGGCCCGATGCTGGGCCTCGAGTCGGGTCAGATCCTATCATATCCCCCCAAAAAGACGCAGGCTGGTCATGCTGGGTCTGGGGGATATTCGCCGCAGGTTGTCCGCGACGGAGCGAGTATGGTCATCTAGTAGTTATCCTCAGATTCGACTTCGTATTTTGTCTGGCTGACTTGATTAGTGCTTTCGCCCGATGTCTTGGACGGGCTTCACTGACTATGCTTTATGCCGGTCTCGATCGATTTCACCGACGGAGGCATTTCGCCTGTATACTGGGTCGGCTTCGCTACTTTACAAGGCGCCACCGAGACCAACGCTGGATGCCTCATAGCATTTAATGCGATTTAATGTAGCAGGGTCGATTCCCAATAAACGCATATTGGGAGAATAACTTCCGTGATACGCTTTTTCGCCTATCGCCAGACATTTCAATATTCAAAAATTTAAACTTTGTGTTCCAACAAATTTCTCTCGTCGCCATTATCGCCTCATGAAGTTTTCGCTATCTTCCTAATCTTAAACCAAGAAGTTACGGCTTCCTCATCTTCGCCACCTTCTTCGATTCTCACGGCCCCGAGCCATATCGTTTCAGGTCACCACCGATTCTCCTATGATTTCAAGTTTATTCTTCGTTCCCCAAGCTACCTTGTAGATTAGATTTTCCGCCTTTCTACGATTTAGGTAAAGTTTCTTCGCTTCCTTCTATTTTGACAATTCTCGATATTAGAGCTCATTTCTAAATTTTTGTTCCAACCAAGTTAATCCCCTCGTCTGGGATAGGCTAGCCTCCTCCACACGGATTTGTGATAGTATACAGGACAAATCTTTGCGGTCTTCGCCTTCCTTATCCTTCCATGTTTGTTGAGTTACAACAAATTTGCTATCCCCTTCGCCCAATTAACACCGAATTTTTCGTGAACCCGACGCTTGTGTATATGCGATAGCATAACTGCCTGAGTCAGGGCTCATCCTGATTTTTTTTCGCTTTAAATTTAGTGCGGGTGGTATTACTTAGCTACCGTCAGAATTTAAGATAAAGACGAAGTCGATATCAAACCCGCAAGGTACTTCTTCCGCCGCTCGACCGCCTATGAACCCGCTCGAAGCGCGGATAGATCGCCGATGTAGCTGGAGATTGCTTCGCGAGCGGGAGACGACCGACGGGTTGGCCTCGGTCGACGTTTCTCGAGGCCAACTAGCGGCCATGGCCGAGCCCCTATGACCCTCGCCGCCGCAGATGAGCCGACGGTGGCGAGGCCCTCGTGACTTAGCTTTAGTGTCAATATTTTCGTGTTGCTCAGACGACTTGATATGTGTTATTTCAGGGAATTGCCTCTCGGGAAGAGAAAGGGCCTGAGTCCGAGGTCGAGCAATCCAAGAAAACGGGCGAAGACTTCGCTCGAGGTCACCTCCGAGGTCAAAAGAGCGCGACCTCACCAAGCGCGCACGCCGCCTCAGCCGAAGGCGTCACCAGTAAGCATCTGCCGCTCCGCACCTCCCGATCCGAAAAGAGAAGTCCATCCTCCCTCGCCGGACGACGCACGACGATTGCACGATCCCCCTATCTGTGTCGACATCCGCTTTTCCCCGTAATGCATCGCGGTCGTACTTTTCGCCGTCGGTTGCTTTGCTTGACGCTGTTAGCTTTATTACGTGGGACGAGGACGGAAGGTCCAATCGATAGCGCGTCCGAGCTTGTTGTTGGGCATTTAAATGATGTCGTGGCTCATTTTGAGCACTTGGCTCGCCACGCCCACGAGCTGGGAGTAAGACCCCTTCTTGTATGGGCGATCGAGGCGGGAGTGAGAAGGCTCTGGTTATGCCGAGGAGGCCACGGCTCGCCGCGGCGGTAGGTCGTATGGATTGAGGCCGCACGCATGAGGCTGGCCACCGAGATAACTTTTTAAGGCCGAATCGCTTCGCCGAGGCATCGAAAGTCGGATCAAGGCCAAGGGAGGGCCTGTGCTTAGGGAAGCCGAGGCATGCTTGCAGGAGCCTCCGTGCTTATACCGAGAAGCTTTTTTTGTCTCAGTTTTTCGGCCGGCAAACAAGATGGCCGAAGCCAATAAGAGGCGGTGTCCGACACTGACGACGTCATTTGACTATCCCGACTTAGAATATAAGTATGGATACGAGGCGGTGAGACCGACGCTACGGTCGGTCTTATGTTGGTCTCCTCAACCAAGAGCTCCGCCTGGCTGCTCGTAGTTCGGCCTGCCCCGACTGACCGCCGAGTCCGTCTGTGCTTGCTCCATGACCGAGATCCCTCCAAGCTATCACGGCCGAGTCGACTAAGGAGCCAGAGTCGAGGCGTGGCACCCGCTGGGTTCAAGGCCGAGGTGGCGATCGTTGAAATGCCCGACTGTTGAGGCCGAGGTAACGATCACGAGGCCGAGGCAAGTGGGGTCAGTATTGCAGAGATGCAATGAAGTCGATGGTCGGTGGGCTTGATCCCTTGTAAATTTTATTTTTTTTGTACTCGAGCACTATATTCTCGCCCCTTGAGGCCTTAATAAAATCTTCGCTTGATCGAAGTCTCTTATTATTTTGTCAGATTCATGAGCTGAAACCTGGTTCGCCTCCTCCGTGGACGGTCGTGCATCGAGACGAGCTCAAGCTTAATGAGGTGAAATCCTTCATTTGAGGGCAAGCCTCGCCACTGCATGGCGAGGTCAGTGCGTGTTTAGGCGCCGCAAGAAATCATTGACGAGCATGCTCGATTTTGAAATCGAGGAAAGAGTCGAGATTGCAAAGGATAAGGCCAAACTGATCATCAGTAAGATCCGAAGTACGAGGGAGTTATCCAACGTGGCCTGGACGACCATTCCCGAGGTCGGGTTAAGGTTATTGAGGCCGCTTGTCAAGCGAGGTACAGCGTGAGTACGACAAGAAATCCTCGGTACATTGGAAGCGTCACAATTGAAAAGACTCGAGGCAATATAAGACACTCGTTGCCGACAACCACAGGTCAAGAACGCCTCAACCGGATACAGTAGGCCTTCTTTCTTCTCAGCCGGGCCTCCCGCCAGACTACAATTTCGTCCAGACTTGAAGATCCGGAGCTGGCGAGCTGCAAGAGAACCAGGCCCAAGAGCGACGTGGATCCTCGGCAGCACAGGTCGGGCGCCATCGAGCGGCCGAGGTCGAGCGGCAGGCCGTGCATCGCCGAGTGGCCGAGGTCGAATGTCAGTGGCTCATAGCGTAGATCGAGGACCAGGTGGGTAGGATTAGTATAGATCGCTCGTTGCAACCCTTATTTTGCTGTGATCGGCTCACGCCTTTCGCCGCCCCGCCTCTTCGCCTCGTGATGTACAAACCGATATGTGAAATAAGAATTATTTTTTTGTGTCAATTCTTCGAGAACACTTGTCTTTATACATCGTAACCAATAAGAAGGTGGTCGCCTTGTTTAGGCGAAGATAGCTGCCGCGTAAACAAAGTAGTTGTCTTCGATTGTAGGGATCCGCCCCGCAGTAAGCTTCCTCGAAATAAACGAGGTAGTTCGTCCCCGTATGAAGGTATCCGCCCTAAATAAACAAAGTATCCGCCCTCGCATTAAGCTTCCTCGAATAAACGATGGTAGTTCGCCCTCGTCAGGAAGCGTATCCGTCCCTCAAATAAACGGCGTATCCGCCCTGCATAAAGGTAGGGTTCTCGCTTTTGCCAAGTTTTATCTTAGGGTCTCAAATAAACGGAGCGTATCGCCCTCGCACAAGGTATGGGTTCCTGCTTTGCCAAGTTTTATCGGGAGGCGGTCCCCTTTACGCACGCTCGAGTTCGCCTTCAGACAAACGAAGGTAGTCGTCCCCTCCGTCGAGGGTATAGTTCGCCCTCCGAAGAGGGTATAGTATTTTATAAGAGTTATATATGCATGTATGACAAAATGAAACATCACAAAAAAAGATGATAGAAAAGAAAAGATTTTATCGATAAAGATAACGTAACAAGACGACAAGACTTCCTACTGACATAACAGACTCAAAGACAACAAGACTCAACTTGACACTTATGCAAAATATCTCTCGTATGAATAATTGCCATGTGTTGGGTATTTGCTCACCGGACAAATGGGCGAGTTTATGCTCCTTTCCGATACTTCTTCGATCTCTAGCAGTCTTCCAATGGCCTTCCCAGCCTTGCGTAGCTTTGGCTTTACGACTTCATTATTTTGAGCACGAGGTCGCCTAATCGAACTGTCGCGGACTGCACACCGGTTGTAATACCGAGCTACTTGTTGTTCTCAGACCGAGTCCTCGATGTAGGAGATCTCTCTTTCTTTCGAAAGCAGCATCTAGATCGTCAGCTTCAGATTTTTCCCATTTGCTTCTTACAGTTGCCGAATGCGGGCTCTGTATTCGACAGGATATCTCGCCTGGTCCATACGCCGATCGAGGGTTCTCCTCTCGCCGTCCGAGGTGTTGTTCGTATGACCATAAGACGTAAATTCTCCACCCAAAGACCCTTAGCTCGTCCAAGACGGGTTTTGTGCCTTTACAATCGTCTCACGACCCTTGTCCGACCATTTGCTTGATACGGGCCACCGAGGTGAACTTTTGTTGATCCAAGTTCTCGACACCGCTCAATATCTTATCGAATCAAGGCCCCATTATCCGGAAGAAGGATATGGGATGCCTATACATACTATGTTCTTCCGCACGGTTGAGGGCGTTTTGTGATCTTTGCCAAGGCTCGCTTCTACCCACTTCGCGGAAGTAGTCAATCGCGACAATCAGAATTGAGCTCGCGCTTTCGCAGTGGCTCACAATATCGATCCCCCATTGCATAAATGGCCAAGGGCTTTGTACGGAGGCGAGGTCGATCTCATGTCAGTTGCACATTCTCGAATTGACACTTTGACATCTTTTCACATGCGTTAGTTAGTCTTCGAACATTGTCACAATAGTATCCCCATCGCATGACCTTTTTCGACAAGGCTCTGGGTCCCATGTGACTTCACATCCTCTCGTGTATTCCGTGAGCACGTAATCAGCCCGGTACGGCCCAAGACCTAGGAGAAATGTATGATGACTAGAGAATACCGCTCAAGTATATACCGCAATGATTTTCCCAAGATCCTCCCGGCTTCGAGCTTATCCTCGTCGTCATTTCTCCGCATAATCTCGAATGGGAGTCATCCATCTGCTCTTCATCCGAGACCACGGAGACCACGCTGACCTCGGCTCCTTCATCGCATCGCCTATGCCGTGTCGATCTCCTCATGCGGCTTGTTGACGACTTAGGCCAATTTGCTTAAGATGTCACCGACCATTTTGCTCCCTTGGGATGCGAATTATCCGGAAGGGAGAAAGTTTGTTGTAGGTTTTCGCTTTCGAGGTATTTCTTCATCCCATCGCTTTTCACTGCATTTCCCCAACATGTGGCTTACGGCGACTTGAGAGTCACTATGAACTTTATCGTCAGATCAAGACTTTGAGCCAGCGTAAGTCCTACGACAAGGCCTCATACTCTACTGTTGTTCATTTTTGAATGAGAACCTGGCGAACGATCTCGCCATCCGGGTCCAAGGAGCAAGATGCCACCCATTGCTTTTTCCCGTCTCGCTAACGACTCACATGCAATCCTCCGTTTTCTCCACCGGTTCGGCTTCGCTTGTCTCGACACGGACTCGTGGGGCTTCAAGCCGACGGGCGAGCTCTGCAAGAAAGTCCGCGCGCCGACTTTGATGGCTTCGACGGGCGTAAAGATATATCATGTTCGCCAGCTCAATTGCCCACTTCGCACCCTCCCTGAAGCTTCCGGCTTCGCCAACACTTGCCAAGTGGATGGTCATGAGGACTTGTGGGATGTGCATGGAAGCATGGACTTAGTCCTGCAAGATTTACTAATGCTAGTGAAGCCCAAAGGTTGATACCTTGTTTCTGTGCCTTTAATGCTCGGCCGATGATGTATACCGAGCTCGCCCTTCCTCTCGCATCAAGATCCAGACTTATTGTCTCGTCCGGCCAGAGGTATTAGAAAGGACCTCCTCTTTCTGAACGGATGAGTGAAGTTTGGCGAGGTAGTTTTGAGATCTTCAAAATGACTTATATGTATCATTCCAGAGAACCCCGAGCCTTTTGAGTACCTAGAAGAAGGGTAGTTGTTGTCCGTGGCCTTTGAAAGCAAAGCGCTTAGGCGGTTATGCAGCCTGCCGGTGTACGCCGTGAATGGTCTTCGATCTTCATTTCTAATGGTTTGAACCTTGACGGGTAGCTTAACCCTTCAGAAACCCAACATCCTAAGAATTTTCCGATCGAACCCAAACGCACTTATGAGGGTTCGCTTGAGGTCGACTTTTCAAGTAAACCGATACCATCCGAGATCGGGCCACGCGCTTCCTCCTTGCTTTTTACGATGTCGCCGACGACACCCTCTACATTCCGCCTATATTACAAATATTTTGTCTACCATCTTGACAGGTAGCCCCGCATTCTTAAGTCCGAATGGCATCTTCCCCGCATGCAAAGACCTCAGAATGGTGTCGTTTCGTCGTCTTCGCCATCCATCAAGACTTGGTGATACCCTTTATACAAGTCTAAGAAACCAAGACTTCAACCCGACCAATGCGTCGACCTTCTTATCAATGTGAAGCGGATAGCAATCCTTCGGGCAATGTTTATTGAGGTCAAGTAGTCAGTCACATTCTCCATCCCTCCTCCTTTCTTCACCATCACCGGTTGGCTATCCATGTCGGATATTCGACTTCAAACAATATGCGTAGCTTTTAACAATTGATTTACCTCGCCATGGATGACTTGGTTCCGCTCTGCCGCAAAATTGCTGTCCGAACCGGTTTTATGCTCGGGTCGATGTTGCTTAGGGCGATGATACCTGCGAGACCCCGTCATGTCGAGGGCCACTCAAGCAAACACGCCTCGTAATTCCCTCGAGTCGATAACCTGCTCTCTTAATTATGCTCTTGAAGCCAATCTTGACGACCTTGAGTGGCTCGCTCAGATAGCGTGACCTCCTCCACCTGGCCTGCCGAGATAGGCGCTGCTCTTTACTTCCAACTCCGGTTTCTTTAGTCGTTATGCCTGGGTGCCGGGTTGAGCCCTCGCACTCAGAAGGGCGACTGTAGCATTCTCGGCCCGCTTCGATCTCCTGATCACATCTACCCCTTTTGTGGGATGTTCATCGTCAGTGGTATGGTCGAGCATACCGCCGCTTACAAATGCTCACCAATCTCGCCCAAGATGATGTTATACGCGAGCAGCCTTCACTACGGCTAGTGTACCACCTTGGTGGAGCTCGCTCGAGCTTTCCTCACCATGATGCGTAGCTCGATTATCCCTTCCGGGCAGTGTCTCTTCGAACGGCTTCGAGTGGCAGCGTGCTCGTGAGGCGCGCCGCCTCTACTCCTAATTTATCAAAGCATTCCTTGAAAGGATGCTTATCGACGCCATCGCCGATGTATACGCTTTCACCAACTTGTTCGCGACCACCGCCTCGATTACCGCCGCATCCCGTGGGTACTACCGCAGACATGTGGTCGCCTTCGGAGTAAGGTGACGCCCGTCCCTCTCGAACCTTTGTTGGTCCGGTTCACGATATGTGGACCCTGCCGGCCATGAGGACTTCGTGACCTGCAGGAGCCCCGTGGAATTGTGGAGACGACCGCCATATTACGGTTCGCCGCTCTCTTCTTCGCTCGCCGAAGCTCGCCTTCTTGTTAGGCACACCCCATTTTTGCCTGCTTCTCCTTTTCTCGCTTCGATGAGGGCCTCAGATCGTCCAAATTTATCGGCCATGACCTCAGATTTTCTCAGACCCCGCCCCTGCATTTAACATCTCGATATCCTCCATAGGTCTCGCACTCCTCAATGTGTCGTGTCTGAATCTTCATGGAAGGAGTAGTATTTGTCCTTTGTTCGCTGCTTTGACCCCCGCCATTGGTCAAGGTTTCGAACTTATCCATGTGGAGTTCAGAGATTTCGCCTCGCTCGTCAAACGAGTGTATTGAGATCGCTCGTAGGTGTTTCGCGGTCCGAGCCTCGACTCTATGGGCGACGATTCTTTCCAGCGCGCTTGCCGGCCTTGGCTACGGTCTCCTCGTCCTTCTTCTTCTTCCTTTTCGAGGATCCGCCTTTCTCGCCTCGCTTCATTCTCGTCACCTCATCACCTTGGCGAACCGATCGGCTACCACCATAGCCGCGGCAAGACGTGCGGGGTTCGCATTGACGATCTCTTTATATAAAGCCCCGGCCGGATGCCGCTCGAAGGCCGAGATGATGAGGAGGTCGTTCACGCCCGCGACCTTCGTGCTTTCTTTATTGAACCCGGTCATAAAGTTGCCGATGGACTCGTTGTGGTCTCGCCTCAAGGTGAGACGTGTCAAGTCATTTTGACTCGGCCTTCATCGATCGCCAGAACCAATGCTCCTGTGGAGGTAGACTGTCGAACCACCGACGGCGCTGTCAACTAGCATTTGGGAAGAGCTTGCACATATGAATTGTGCCGAGGCGTTGATTGATCATATTGTATCAGGAATCTGAGAGAAAGTTCTGCGGGTCCCTTAGTCCGTCAGAGATGCTCGCACCGATATTTATCCGGGAGTGGGGTGTCGAGTATTTCGCTTGAGAACGGGTGACTATCCTCCCGCATCTGCCGAAACCGCCTCCGGAGAGCGAGGCGAGTTCGTCGACCGAACTCGCTTGTAGCGAGGTCGGCCTCGAGCGGTCGCGACGCCTTTCCCGCTGTCGTCCTCCGCGTGGGTTCGGCCCCGACTTGCGGAGGTGTGGCGCCCATGATTGATGGGGATCCACCCGTCGGTGTTACTCGTGTTTGGCGAGGCTTCTGCCTTTTTCTGACGCGCCGACCTTGTGCTTCGGCGAGGTATTGGAGAAGTCTCCGTTTTTCTCAAGAAACCCCTCGACGCGCCGCAAGGTTTATCCGGAGCCGAGGTTCTCCTTGGTTTGCCGCCGCGATCTCCTTCGCTTGTATCCTGCTCTTCACGCGTGATGGGATTCCCTTGTTCGTCGAGGTTTGGACATGCCCTTCTGGGGTCGATTCCAGATGTGGCTTTTTCCAAGTCGAGCTCGGCGTGTCCGATCAACAAGTTAGTTGTTGTTGTTGCCGGCGACTCGGATGCGTGACTTCTAGTATACATCGCTCGATTGATTCCTCAGATATGAAAGTTGATCGAAAACAAAAATTTTCGCTCCCACAGACGGCGCCAAAGGATCGATCTTAATTTCGTAGTGAAATAAATGAACAAGAACACCAAGGATTTACATGGTTCGATCTATGAATAAGATCTACGTCCACGAGAGAGAGAGAGAGAGAGCTTGTATTGAAAATATGAGGAGTGATTACAAGAAGTGTAGATGATCTTTCCGCCTCAATCTATCATCTATTTATACACGATTATGATAACCCAGATCTCGAATCCGAGATCTATTCTAAGATAGATTTGAGTCCTATCTCTCTAATTAGATTTCAGATATGACCGAATCTTCGCGCTCCTACTGTTCCTGAGTTAGTCGATTCAGAGGGTCGAAGCTTATATCGCTTATTTATGTTGGGTCCGATGCTCGCCCGGAGCCACCGTATCCTATCAATAATATATAAAAGATCAAGACATTGCTCCAAAATGAATTTATATATTTTCTTCGCCGATTTTTATTGGGAAGAAACTTAACATTCGATAGGATACGGCCCAACTACAAAGCTGCCCAAGATCGTGCCCAATATAAATAAGCTCGACATTAAGCTCGGCCTGCATTTAGTTCGCCCAAGAAGATTCCTAAACTAGTGGGAACGCAGTAAGATCTCGCCATATCTAAAAGAGTCTTATGAAAAGACTTGAATCCTTACGGGAGAACACTTAATCCTTATGGGAGAAGACTTCAATTGGAGTCAAACTCAATATAATTGTGTATAACAGAGGCTAGATTAGATAAAAAAGTGACTACACTTTGTAATCGCCCTTACATTATCAATACACTAATACTCTCTCTCTCCCCGTGGACGAGATCTTATTCATAGATCGAACCACGAATCCTTCGGTGTTCTTAAAGATTTATTTCCTTACGAAATTAAGATCGATCACTGGCGCCGTCTGTGGGAAACGAAATTTTGTGTTTTCGATCAACTTTTATCTACAGGGAATCAATCACGACAACGCGCACTGTGGTTACGCATCCGTGGTCGCCACGCCAACAACAGAACAACGGCGGCAGGGAGCGCCGAGCTCAGCTCGGGAAGAGCCCACTCAGAGAAGGGACCCCCGAAGCACAATCCAAGATCTCGACGAGCACGACCACCCCGCCTCGCAGAAGCAGATACCATAGCGGGCGAGATCGCAGCAATAACCACGAGAACCTCCGGCTCCGCAGGTGAACCTTGACGACGCCGTCAAGGGGTTTCTTGAGAAAAATAAGGAGAGCTTCCTCCAATATCTCAACCCAGCACAAGGTCGGCCGCATCTCGAAGAAAGGAACGCCGAAGCCTCGTCTAGACACGAGGCACCGCGACGAGCTGGATCCCCAACCTTCAGTGATAAAGGCCATACCGCACGAGTCGGGGCCCAAACCAACCGCGCAGCGGACGAACAGCGAAAGGACGCCGCGAGCGCCGCGAGAATGGTCCCGCCATCACAACGAAGTTCGCCGATGAACTCGCCCACTCTCTCGAGGGTGGCTTCGACGGGTACGGAGGATAATCACCCCGCTTCAAACGAGATACTCAACACCCCGCCTTAAAATACCGGTGCGCCGCATCGCTCGCATTTACTGATCGAGGGATCCACGTAACTTCCTCACAGCCCAAAGATAATATGATCAACCAACGCCAACACAATCCACACGTAAACTCTTCCCGAGTTACCGACGACAACGCCCGCCGGTGGTTCGGCGCTTTACCTCCGGGAGCCGCGGGATCGATCGCGACCGATGGAGGCCTTCCATCGGTTCTTCCGTAAGATCGAGTCCAAAACGACATCGGCTCATCTCCTCACCGTGAGGCAAGGTCGAGGTGAATCCATCGACTTCATGACTAGGTTCAATAATGAGAGCCTAAAAGTCAAGGGATGTAGACGACCTCCTCATTATCTCGGCTTCCGTAATCCAAGATCTACCCGGGCCTCAGACAAGGAGATCGTGGCACGAACCCAGATCGCCGGAGCTATGGAGCATAGCATCGGTTCGCCAAAGCGACGGGCAGATAGGAGAAAAGCGAGTAGTCGATGCCGTAACCCTCCCGACAAGCAAAGAAAGAGGATGATCGGCCGAACCGAGGTAGGAATCCCGTACGTAAATCGAAGAGAAACGAGACCTCGCCTATATTAGAGAAGTTCGGTACAAAGTAGTCGGTATTATAACTAGCGTACAAACCCGACAATTTCAAGTGGCGACCTCGCATTTCTGGAGTTGAGGTACTTTTCTTTGTTACTGCTTTTCATTAATAAAATCATTTTCTTTACGTACTTTGAGTTGAGTCTGTGATATTTCATTTGTCACTTATGCATACTACCTCTTCCCCATTATACAATACTCTTCTGAGAACGAGCTACCCTCCAAGGAGGACGAAATACCCTCTAAGAGACGAACCGCCTCGACGGAGACTAAATACCCCAATGAGGACGAACTACCCCGACGGAGGATGAACTACCTTCGTTTCGATACAAGGACGAACTCTAAACGCGCTGTAGGGACCACCCTCCCGATAAAACTTGGCAAAAGCGAACCCGCATCTTCAGTACAGCGTAAATACTCGCTTATTTTCGAGGACGAATACCAGAGCAAGTGATTCAGCCGAAGGGACCACCCTCCCGATAAAACTTGGCAAAAGGAACCCGCACCTTCGCATAAAGGCGAAATACCTTCGCTTATTTTCGAGGATGAACACCGCCGAGATAAGGATGAGCGAAGGGACCACCCTCCCGATAAAACTTTGCAAAGAAACCCATACCTTCGCACAAAGCGAAATACCGCTGCTTATTTTCGAGGATGAATACCGCATTTATGATCTAACCACCTTCGCTTAAATACAAGGACAACATTAAATGGATATGACGTGGTTCCATGTTCGACCACGGCATCTCGAGTCTGCCGCCGACCTGGGTTCTTTAGCAAGCCGACTGCGTTCTCTTTCACACACCTGCCGCCTCGCCAACCTCGGCCTTCAACAGACGATCTCGGCCTCGCCACCGACCTTCAATAGCCGACCTCGACCATGCGCCAACGCGCCGCCTTCACCAACTTCGACCTTCAACAGCCGACCATGGCCTTCCGCCTCGCCTCGCAGCCGAGCCGACTGCCGCCACTCGGCCGCCCGCCAACCTCGACCTTCGCAGATCGATCTCGGCCTCGCCACTGACCTCAACAGGCCGACTCGGCCTCATGCGCCTGCTGCCGCCGCCAACTTCGCCTTCAACAGTCGATCACTGCCACCTTCGCCTCGCCTCCGCAGCCGACTCGCCTCGCCACCGGCCTCCCGACATGGCCGCCCGCTCACCTCGGTCCTCCGCATGCCGACCTCGACCTTGCCGCCCGCTCGGCCTTCCGTAGGCCGACCTCGCCCGCCACCTCGCCGCCGTCGAGCCCCGCCTTCTTCGCCGCATCCCGAGCCCTTTCTCGCAGCGGCAAGCGACATACGACTGCATGACGCCGGGCAGTGAAGTTATGACACACGACTTCGCCATAACGCCGTCGCTGAAGCCGTCAAGACCCTAAGATAACGCCGCCGTGAAGCTAATCAAGACTCGCGTAACGCCCCGCAAGGCGAAACCAAGCGACATACGACTGCATAACGCCCGGCAGCGGCTAAGCAACACACGACTTTGGCGTAACGCCGCAAGGCGGTTGCGACATACGACTTCGCATAACGCCGACGGTGGTGAAGTTAACGACATACGACGCAGATAACGCCTCGTCGGTGAAGTTCACCAAAGACTTCAACATAACGCCTCGTCAAAGTGAAGTTACCAAGACTTCGACATGACGCCTCGTCAGTGAAGCCACCAAGATTTCGACATGACGCCGTCAAAGTTAAGCCACCAAAGACTTCGACATAACGCCCAGGCAGTGTGAAACCAAGTAACATGACTTCAAGAAACACCTCAAAGACGCCGGGCGAAGCAATGTGACTTCGTAAAACACTCGGCAAGATATACAAACAAGCAACACATGACCCGGCAGACGCCCCCGCAAGTGAAGCCGACGACACGACTTGGAGCCTCAACAAACACCAAGCCGAGTCAAGATGTATGACAAAGAACAGATCGATCGCGCCCACTTCGCCATAAACGATCTCTCAGAAACACAACTCCCAAACCCATCATGACCTCGCTCCTGCGCCTTTTGGGAGGGGGATGATAGGATACGGCACAACCACTGTGCCCAATATAAATAAGCTCGACATTAAGCTCGGCCTGCACGAAGTTCGCCCAAGAAGATTCCTAAACCAGTGGGAACAGTAAGATTCGGCCATATCTAAAAGAGTCCCATGAGAAAAGACTTCGAATCCTTATGGGAGAACACTTCGAATCCTTATGGGAGAAGACTTCTAATTGGAGTCAAACTCAATATAATTGTGTATAAATAGAGGCTAGATTAGACAGAAAAAGGGGGATCTACACTTTTTGTAATCGCTCCTCACATTATCAATACACGAATACTCTCTCTCTCCCCGTGGACGTAGATCTTATTCATAGATCGAACCACGTAAATCCTTGGTGTTCTTGCATATTTATTTCCCTTACGAAATTAAGATCGATCACATTCTATTTTCAATTAGTAGTTGCAAACAGGGACCTGAAATATTTTATCCAGTACAGCACCATAAAATGGCTATCTAGTGCCACGCCATCAAACTACATTATCCAAAAGATTGGTACTAGTGGTTTTCTTGACTCCAAGCTTTTATTCATTTTTAAAAAGAAAAAAGAAAAAAGAAAAAGCAATCGTCTCGGCAGATGCTCAAGATAATATTAGTAACAGAGAAACAACAAAAGCTATCGCAGAAGAGGCGTTTTAGTTGTATCGTAGTTAATTAGAAGGTATGGCCTCAACAACCCGCACCTCTCTCTTTCTTCTTCATCCAAGTGCCCTCGCTCAACCGCCGCCCAACGCGTCACCAGATTCGGATGGGATATAGCCCAACCGATCGGGCCCACTAACAGCCCAAGCGAGCCGGGCCTAACATTGGTAGTGTGCCCACGCGGTCGAGCCCAAGGCGAGCCCTAATCATCGCTTAAAGCCCTAGCCTCCGTAACCGCCACCCTCGGCCACGGAGGACGCCCGTAACTAAGGTCGCGCCACCTCCACGTGGCGCACGAAGACGAAAGGTCCCGCCCGCCAATGGAGGGCATGCTGAGGAAGAGTCACACCACCACCAATGGAGAGGTCGGGCCGCCTTCGTGGGCAAAGTCGGTCAGATAAATAGAAGGAAAACCGATGTTAGGAGGGTTGGCAATTTCATCAATACAAAGTGCTTCAGAACCAATACTCTGTATTTAAAAGCACTAGTAAAAGTATTGAGGAATCATTCTCCGGACGAGATCTCGTTAACGATCGAACCACGAAAAGCCTCGAGTGTTCTTTATTGCTTTATATAAATCTCGCACACCACATAGCTAGATTCATCATTGGCGCCGCCGTGGGAAACCCGAACAAGAAAGCTTCGCTTCCTCTACAACTAAAATGGCAAGAACACGCACAACCGCCGCCCACACTGGCAACAACCGGCCGAGGACGACTGTGGTCACCGTCATGAAAGCGAGATCGCGGACGCCACGAGCGCCCACACTCCCGAGGGCAACATGGAAAATGTTCCCATACACTCGTGACCGCCTCCCCAACGTAGGAAGATGTCGACTCAACGAGGACGAGCAAACACTCATTCGCCCCACGAGGTCCTCGGCCGAGCTGTGAGCGAGTTCCTCCACGCCAATCTTCGCCAATTCCAAAGCTTCTCAACCAGTAGGACCAAAGGGCGGGTCCTCTAGGCCCCTTGATCGAACACCACGGCCTCCGAGGCCGCCCCATCCGAAACAGCGGGCCACTCGGCGTGATAGCAGAGAACGCGATCGCGCCCGACGCGGAGCCGCCACCGCGGCCGAGCCGCCGACCTCATTCGCGGAGCCGCCACCGCGGGCGAGCCGCCACCGCCGCCTCGTCATTTCAAGGCACCGCCTCCACCTCGCCATGCCGACCTGAGAGTCGAGCGAAACAGAAGGAAGAAAGGCGGAGTCGAACTCCCCTGAGGACGATAGGGCCGCCATCGATCCCCCACCCTCCGTAAAGAGATGGCAACGATCTCCCGGTTCGACCGTACGGGAGAATCATCTCCTTTCTCCGTGGAGATTCTAGACACGCCCGCCCCAAATGTGTACGGCACCCAATATAGCGCTCACGATGGCCCCTGAGACCCTCCGACTTCCTTTTCGCCACACCACCAACATGGCGATCAAGGAATGGAAGATTTTCACATGTGCAAAATCTTCCCGAGGTGTCGATCTCCAACGCACGGCGCTGGTTCACCTCGCCCGCCGTAACAAAGATACATCGCTTCCGTGACCTCATGGATCGATTCAAGTGGCGCTTATCGTAAGATGCCCCCCAGAGCCTTCCTCCGACCTACTCACAATCCGCCAGGGCGGACGAGACGATGTCAAACTTCGCCTCGAGGTTCATCAAAGAGTCGCCAAAATTGACGACAAAGAACGATCTCTACATCATCAACGCTGTTCAAAACGAGATCCGACCCTGCAACCGAATAAAGAAATCACTGTGGAGAAACCAAAGACGGCGAGTAAGCTTTGGAACCTCGTGGACAACTTTGTCAAGGGAGACGAGTCGATCGAAGAAGCGGAAACTGGGACGAGCGTAAGTCCGAGAGAAAAGCCGGACGACCAAGTCGAGGCGCAGATCGCAGAAATCGACCGAATCAGAGAGAGGGCTGAGTTCAGCTCTGACCTCGCCCAACCCCCGCCGGGCAGCCTCCCCGCCAAATCAAGGGCGGAAATATTCGAGCCCACGCCGAGCTCTTCCCAAACCCGCCCTATGAAAGGGGATACAAGAAGAGGTCCACAGACAGTATTGTGACTATCACCAAGGGTATGGTCACGATACCGAGGATTGCGTAAACCGGCTCACAGATCGACGAGCTCATAAAGCGAGGGCCCTCAAGAAATACCTCTGACGAGCTGGTCCGAAGAATGTAAAGCGCAATGAACGGAGGTGGCAACAATCGGGCCGACCCACGGTGACCCAACCTCAAGACGACGGGACGAAGGCCCCAACGCTATGGAGCGGTGTCTATGTTGTTACCGGATCGCCTCTCGACGACGAGGTCGCCCTCAAGAACGACGCCGAGGCGGCCTCAAGAGCCAAGAACAAGCGACTCGGATGGTGAGAACATAACGTTCTCAAGGAGGACCCGTGCTCAAGATCATGCCGCACTGTGACGCCATCACGATACAGTGCGGTGGGCAACAAAAACATCCATCGGTAGATATCGACATCTGAGCCTCCGTCAAGATCATCTTCCAAAGCTGCCTCGACAAGCTTGAGGTCTGAGGCATCTGTGTACACCCCTGGCCTCCCGCCACGGAGCTTCACCAAGAGGCAGGCCCACCCGAGGGTCATTACCCTTCCCACACGGTAGGGCGGGCCCTGTGTCGGTCACTGTGGCCATCCGATTCTTCCCGGTCCGAGCTCCCCTCCGCACAACATCATCCTCTGGAGAGATTGGCAGACGCCACCAGGCCGCCTGCTCGGCCTACCACCACCGTCAAGATTCCCACCCCGTGGGAGTGCTCAAGATCCGTGAGACCAAACGACAAAGAAAAGAATGCCTACGACTCTCAACCCAAGATGCGGCCCCGCCTGTGCATAGCACCATCGAGCCCTGAGACCGACACCCCGGACGACTCGGATGTAGGGCTCCAACTATACGACGACGATCCTTGAAGGTCATCCAGTCGGCACCTGTGGCCCACGGACGTCCGCAAAGACGTCATACGACTTCGAAGAATATAGGGACGTGTTTGCTTGGTCCCCGCCGATATGACCGGTGTCACCCGAGCTCATAACTCACCGCCTCAACATCGACCCGCCACCAAGCCACCCGAGAAGAAAAGGATATTCGCATGAGCGCAGCCTGTGTCATTAGGACGAGGTGACTCAACTTCAAGGCCAAGATCATGTTCGAGGTCAACACCCGACCGGATGGCTAATCCATCGTGGTCCGAAGTCCTGCTGAGGGTGGCGATGTGCATCGATTATACCGACCTCAACAAGCACCGCCTAAAGATTGCTACCCTCCCGATATTGACAAGAAGGTGGAGGCATTGGTGGGCCACGAGATGTTCACTTCCGGATCTATACAAGGGTACCACCAAACCCGATGAGCCCAGAGGATGCACCAAAGACCGATTCATCACCGACTTCTGCCTTTGCAGTCGAAGATGCCTTCGCCTCAAGAACGCCGGGCTACTTACCGTAGGATGGTGGATGCAACATTCAAAGACCACATCGGGAGATCGCCGAGGTTCACGCCGACGACATAGTAGTCAAGAGTCGAAACGGAGAGTCGCGCCGACGACCCCAAGACCATCCTCCAACTCCTCAGTCGGCCAACCTCAAACTTAACCCCAAAATGCACGCTCATGGTAAAACGGGAAATTGGGTGTTGGGTTCCCAAGAAGGCTTGAAGGCGAACCCCACCAAGGTAAAGACGGTGCTCGACATGCAAGTGCCAAAACCATTCGCGAGGTCCACAACTTACGGTGCCTGGCCGCCTCAAGAGTTCCTCCCTCCCGCCGAGAAGTTAGCCCCTTCTTTAAAATCTTGAGGAGGGCCCTGACTTGCGTGGCGGGAAGAGCACCACCGCTCACACACACTGAAGAGTACTCGCCGACCGCCCACCTCGACCCGCCCCAAAAGAGGCGAACCTCTCCTTGACTTGGCCGCCTCGGACGAGGCAATCAGCGGCATCTTGGTGCGGACGAGGCCTGACGCAGCCTTCCTATCTACTTCATCACCGAGCACTCAAAGGACCGGAGACAAGGTACGCGGCCTTGAAAAGGTAGCACCGCATCTGGTGAATGCTAGCGGACGGCCCCACCCTACTTTCAGCTCACTCCATCCGTGTAATCGACCGACCTACCCCGAGGCAAGTCTTGTCAAACCCGAATCATCCGGACGACAGCCAAGTGGGCCTCGAGCTTGGCGAGCACGATATCTCGCACTCCCCTGCACCGCCATAAAAGGCAAGCTCGCCGATTTCCGGTAGCCAAGTTTATCGAGCTCGGCCCGACCGCTAAGATTAGCTCCTCCAACGCCCACCTCGGTCATCCCACCGCACGGAGGAACCGGACCCTCACCCACCGATGGTTTTGGCGATGTACGTGGACGGAGCCTCGTGCAAAACGGGCAATGAGCGGGCATTCTTCTCCTCGGCCCAGATAGCAAGGGAAGTCACCCACGACCGGTTTACCTTCCCGACCACCAACAACGAGGTGGAGTATGAGGCCCTAATCTCCTGACTCGCCTCGCTAAGGAGTCGAGGGTGGATGAGATCCAAATCTTGGCGATTCCTGTGTCGTCGTGAACTGTGTGTTAGTAAACACGAGGCCAAGGAGGACCGAATGAAACAATACCGAGAAGGCAAAGGAGATGTTGACCTCGCTCAGTACTTCAAGATCCACCGAATCCCGAGGGAAAAATGGGCCGACGTCCTCAAAGAAGCTAGTGCGTCGTCAACAAGTCCACCGCTGGAGGAGATCCGCTCCGTAGCATAGCGAGTCCCACGCCGGCATCATCACCGAGATAGAGCCGAATCGATGTCTCCCCAAGGCCTACCCGAACACGGCGACTACCTTCAGATCGGCTCAAGCCAAAAAGACGATGGCAAAATCCGAAGTATCTCATGCACGAGGGCGCCTCACCTAAGTCTTACCTTCAACCCTCCCGAGATGCCCGCCGTAAGAGTTCGACTATGTGCTCAACGAATTCACCGAGGGTCTTGCGGAAGCCACATCGGTCGCGAGCACTTTCAAAGAAGACGCCGAGGTCGGGATACTACCGCCCACCGCAAGATTCGCCGAGCTCGCCAAGAAGTGCCCAAAGTGCCGATCCACTCCACGGTCAGGCGCCTCGGATCGATTTGAGCACCGCAGAGTCCGTGGCCTTTCATGCGGTGGGGATCGACATCGTTGGTCTGCTCGACCGAGCACCGTGTCGCCGATATTTAGTCGTAGCCATAGACTACTTCACAAAACGGGTCGAGGCCGAGCCACTTTCGAGCCTCACGAGCGTATGATTCAAACCTTTGTGTGGAAAATATAGTCCGCCGCTCGCATACCGCACATCCCGGTCTCTGACAACGGCACCCAATTCGTCGACAAAACTTCAAGGAGTGGGTGAAGAGTCAGATCGATCAACGCTCACCCGGCCGCACACCCGCAAGCAAATGGTCGACCGAGGTGACGAACCGCACGATCATACAAGGATTGAAGAAGAGGTCGGATCGAGCTAAAGCGATCGGGCTGAAAATCTCCTCAAGTCCTCTCGGTCCCACAGACCACACCTCGGACGCGCACGGGAAACCCTTTAGCCCGGGTTCACGGCACCGAGGCCGTCATACCGGCCGAGATCGGCGCGCCAAGCCCTCGCACTCTCCACTTCGACCAAGCCGAACGAGGAAGACTGCGGGCCAACCTTGACGCCTCGAGGAGAAAAGCGAGCTCGCCTTCATAAACGGCCAAGCACAAGAGCCGGTCGCACGCTACTACAACAAGAGAGTAAAGGCCTCCACACCCGAGTGGCGACTCGCCCCTGGAATAATGAAGCCGAGCCGAGCGCCTTAACAAGCTTGATCCGACATGGGAAGGACCCACCGCGCTCACGAGACCTCGGCAAAGGGGCCTATAAGTCGCCCACCGTCCGGGCACTTATTCCCTAACCCGCACATAACTCATCTAAGGAGGTATTTTACATAGCTTTGATTTTAGATCGCGACATGTTAGCCCTCCTATTGTTTTGAATGATGTGCGATGTCGTTTACTTGTTTAATAAAACGCTTGTTTTTCTAATGAGTATTTCACTCGCTACGCCTTACATCTATGTTAACATCCATTCGGATATACCACATCTAAACCTTCACAAGGGACGCCTTACGAAGATGAAAATCCCACCTAGTAGGTGTAGCGACAGATTACCCATTAAGTCGGCGCCCACACGCAAAGCGCATGATTACCCATTAAGTTGATCGCCTACACGCAAAGCGCATGATTACCCATTGTTGGACGCCCACACGCAAAGCATACAGATTACCCATTAAGTTGGACGTCTACACGCAAGCGACATCCGCACCGATCTCGCCATCTCATACCCCTTTATTTGGGAAGATATGCACTAAGACAAAGTCTAAATGCATTAACGATCACGAACAAAGTACCAAGCCATATACAAGACAACCAAGCTTCAGAGCTCGTTTATACCCCTTTATTTGGGAAAATACACACTGTGTATACAAGATAAATACATTTACGACCAAAACGAAGTCCTAAGCTATGTTTGTACCTCTCAAGGGGGAAAATATACACTTCGAAACGAGTCTAAATACATTTATATCTACATACAAGGTCCTATACTATACATAGCCTCATTCGGGCTTCCGGCTCCGCCAGGGACGTCAAGCCGCACCAATTTCTACAAAATCTCCAGCCGACGATGTATGCTCGAACGAACTCGATGCCTTCGACCCACCGATAAGGCGGAATCACCACGGCCTGCTCGAAGCACTCGGCGGGCTCTGAGGCAGCCGAGCAAGCAGCGACTCAGAGTCATCTTCACCCGCTCACCCGACACTCCGGTGGCGGGCGCCGCACGGGCATTCCGGGAGGGACGACCCGAGGTCACACCCCGACCCCCGACGGACACCGGGCCGTGTGCGACCGCCCCACCCAAGCTCTCCTCGCCGACTGAGGTCCTCGGTCGCCGTCCGCTCGTGAGGATCCTCGACGATCCGCCCGCCGACCCATCAACCTCAAGACTTGGCATGATCGTAGTAGCCCGCCTCCTCGCGGGTTCTTCTATGATCGGGTCGGCAGAGCCAGCTGCTGCCTCGCCGCTCGCGGGCATGCGACGCTTTGGACGATGTCATACATCTCCATAAACTTCACCACGGAGTCGACGCAGACTTTGAACTTCTTGCTGTTGGGCCCTCCTCATCCTCAAGACCATGCCCTCCGCCAAGAAGCTCGGACTCGGTCGTCGGCTTGGATATGGTAGTCCCACCACCGTGGATCGCCTCTCACTCTGCATGCTCCTCCGACAACCAAGCGAGCCTCTCCGCAATAATTCAAGTTGTTCCTCGTGACCGCATCAAACGTCCCTCGATAGCGTCGGCAGATATGTCCGCCTCGACTCCGCCTGCGCGACCTTCAACTTCGCCTCGTTCTCGGCCAGAGGCGGGCCACTCCCGATCAGCCTCGTCTAACTTCTTCCGGATCGCAGACGAAGCCGAGCCGACTTCCATTGTGGCCAAAACTGGGTCAGTCGGCACACCGCTCCTCCAGAAAGCACCTCTTCGTCCTTCTCACCAAGGCACCTCGGACTTCTTTTAACCGTCAACAATTCATGGTCAAGTCCGATCCATTTAGCGTGAGTATCGAAAATAAACGAGACAACACAAATCTTCAAAATATTGCGTTTATTACTCAAAAGGGAAAATTATTACAAAGGCCTGTGGTCCTATCGACCCGGCAGATTCACGCTATTACATCAGTCCATCGACCTCAGCCTATGGCCGGCCTCGACGACCTCGATGCTCCTGCGGCTGCCCACCTCGGTGGGACCTCCGACCCCGCCTCCTCCCGCCTCCGCCTCCTCCTCCCGCCGGACCGGCCGGGACCTCGGCAAGAGCTCCGGCTCGCGATCCTCGCCCACCTTACACCGGGCGACGACCTCGCTAGCTCAGTGGGGTAGAGCGGATGCGAGCCTCCAAAGACTGGGAAGAGTCACCAGTAGATCACCGGGCGTAAGCTTTGTCCACCTCTCTTGGGTCGACCTCGGTCCACCCATGCTCGACCTTGTCAAAATCGGGCATGGCGGCCGCCAGCCTCCCTGTGTGCCCACCTTGACCGCCCCATACAGAGGATACGGCGGAATGCTAGAACTCGACCCTACTGCACCTACCCAAACCGTTTGTAGCACATATAGTCTCTTACACCGCAACTCACGCCCTAACCCGACGCGAAAGGGAACTTTCGAGCGAGAAGAAGATGAAGAAAACATACTTACTTTTCAAAGTAGTATACGGCTACT
This sequence comes from Salvia rosmarinus, assembly GCA_036937905.1. Taxonomy (NCBI): domain Eukaryota; kingdom Viridiplantae; phylum Streptophyta; class Magnoliopsida; order Lamiales; family Lamiaceae; genus Salvia; species Salvia rosmarinus. The sequence continues at coordinate 28,306 of JAODLM010000895.1, forward strand.
TCAAATAAAATCGGGATCAACTCGGAAAATCTCTCGTAAATTCTCTCGTAATTTTTAAGTGTCGAAGAAGAAGAAAGTGAGCAGTTGCCTCTTTACGCCTATTTATAAGACTAGGGCGCCGCAAATTGCCGTTTAAATTCAACACGTGCCTACACGTGATTGATGTGCGTTACGCGCAAGACGCGTTCGAGTGCCCAACTACCGCTGGCGCGCTCGACGACGCCAGATAGGACGGGCCACCGCCCCGACCTAGCACCACATACGGACCGGCGTCCCTCCGGATGGCGGCACCTCGTGTCGCACCCGCCTTCCCACAAATGCCAAGGATCCACATCGACCTCGGCGCCTGTCACCGGCTTCACTTACGGAAAGCCAACAACCGGATCGGACCTCGGCTAACCATGCCGCAGAGTCTCAGGCGGCCCAAGACACACCACGGCATCCCGAAAGGGCGGTCGCTCGTGTCGGACACCGCGCACCACCACAGAGTAATACCACTCGGACCGCACTCGGCATAACCAACGCAGAGGCGCGTTATCCGTGTCGGACTTGACTTCCTTCGTGCCACATCTTCTCCAAGCGACGGACAATAAACAACCCAATTCAGATCGGCACCGAAGACCTCACATCCAAGAAACAACTCGGCCAAGCCACACCTCACCCGGCGGTACTGTCTTCACTCCACCGGCCTCGCCCCCGGCTATTCGGTGGCTATGATGGGATATAGCCCAACCGACGGGCCCACTAACAGCCCAAGCGAGCCGGGCCTAACATTGGTAGCAGAGCCGCGGTCGAGCCCAAGGCGAGCCCTAATCATTGCCTAAAGCCCTAGCCCTCCAACCGCTACCCTCGGCCAATGGAGAGGACGCCTGGAACCAGGTCGCGCCACCTCCACGTGGCGCACGAAGACGAAAGGTCCCGCCCGCCAATGGAGGGCATGCGGAGGAAGAGTCACACCACGACCAATGGAGAGGTCGGGCGCGCTTTCGTGGGCAAAGTCAAGTCAGATAAATAGAAGGAAAACCGATGTTAGGAGGGTTGGCAATTCATCAATACAAAGGCCAGAACCAATACTCTGCATTTAAAAGCACTAGTAAAAGTATTGAGGAATCATTCCTCCGTGGACGTAGATCTCGTTAACGATCGAACCACGTAAAAAGCCTGAGTGTTCTTTATTGCTTTATATAAATCTCGCACACTCACATAGCTAGATTCATCAGTATTCACTCCTCCTCCACTGCCTCACCTCGCCAAGACCACGGCTTACTGTCTGTATCCCTCCATCTACCATTACGTTATTATGAACGATTTAGTTAATATTTGTGACATATATTTATTATGTGTGTCCCATCCCAGGTAGGAAGATTGCCCGGAATGTGGCGGCCATGGCTACTGGAGAGGTGTCGGCTGAAGTGGTTAATGTTGCCACCGCTGAGACCCCAGAAATAGTTAAAACAATTCAGCAAGCGGTAACAACTTTAGTGAATCTATCGCTTTAATTAATTACTAATCTGTCTGATACACATATTAATTTTCAGTGGGATAAAGTTGAAGACAAGTATGCCGTTACTTCTCTGGCGGTGGCGGGAGGAGTCGGACTCGTTGCCTGTGCCGGAGTCATCTCCGTAAGCATATTGTAATATATATTTGCTGTACTCATATTGCATATTTAATTTATTTTCTTTCATTTAATTTGCAAGGCTATTGACAAACTTCCACTAATACCTGGAGTTATGGAGCTCGTAGGAATTGGATATACTGGCGTAAGTACTTTTTACCTAATTAATTAATTAATTATGTAATAGAGGAGCTGCTGTTCAAATCTATTGATTCATCGTCCCTTTATTGTTTTTGGTGCAGTATTTCGCCTATAGAAATCTCGCCTCTAAACCAAGCAGGTGTTATTTCTTCTCTGATTGTCTTAGATTAAATTAGACTTCGCTTTTTGACTCACTGGAAATTGAATTTCAGGGACGCGCTGATTCAGAAAATCAAAGGTACATACACTGATATAATCGGGAGCAGCTGAAACCAAAATACTGCAGCTAGCGATGTAACATATACATTTTAATTACCATTTCCGCTCGCCTGTAAATGTTCTTGACCCCCTCCCCCTTTTTTTCTAAGTTAATAAAAAGTAAATTTTGGGCATACTTCTCTGACAATGTGACGATTCTTGCGCAAATTTGAGTTATGAATGCATTGAGGGACCATCCACTATCCTCAGTTTACTTATACGGGAATTTATAAGAATCATATATATATATATATATAGGGGTTGGATCCAGGTGAGCTCATCTTTTTGAGAACTTGAGAACCACGATAAGACGTTGAAGATGATGCACAAACAAGATAAAGTTGTGCATAATCTAAAATTTCTAAAATTGTTGCACAACAAAATAATTTTAGAAAGTTTTAGTTATGCACAACTTCACTCATCTTGTGCATCATCTTCAACGTCTTATCATGGTTCGCAGAGTCGCAAAAGATGTGGTTGATCATTTGATCCATATATATGGATATATATAGTGAGTGGATCAAATGAGAACCACATCTTTTTTGCGAACTCGCGAACCACGCATAAGACGTCAAGATGATGCACAAGATGGTATAAAGTTGTGATAACTAAAACTTTCTAAAATTATTTTGTTGTGCAACAATTTTAGAATGTTTTCGTTATGCACAACTTTATAGGTTTTATTCATCAACTTTATACGTTTGTGCATAGTTCTCAAGTTCTCATAAAAGATGAGTTTCTACTGGATCCAACCATATATATATATATATATATATATATATATATATATATATATATATATATTCTATGAAATATGATTAATTCATCCTTAAAATGATGATTTTTTTTGAAAAAAAATAGTATTTTCATCAAAACGGCATAGTGATGAATTTATCGTGGATCTTCTAGATATAAAAGCGGAAAATGATTCCTAATTTATATTTTAAAATTTATTTTTATTGATCCAATTTCTATATATATACCGGAGCTTGATATAGTATGTAGTACTCAATCTCATCCACTCATCTCATAGATAAGATTTTTTCGAATTTTTTAAGCTTAATTTCACTGATTTCACCATAGTAAAGGTAAATTAGTAATTTGATTTGTTATGTGATTGCGAAAAATAAATCATGCATTTAGTTTAACTGATAAATGCGTTAAAATGAACACAAAAATGCATGCAGTTGAATATAATAATGCATTTAGGTTGGAAGCGCGTGTCCAGCATGATCGTGCTCGTGCGTCGCCCCGACGCGCGCTCTCGTGCCCCTTAACGCTCGTTGGCCGACAATATATTTTTACGTTTTGTTAAATGCATGAACATGTTTTGTTAAATACATAAATATATTTTATTAAATGCATGAACGTGTTTTGTCAAATATATGTTTGTATTTCATGCCAACATGCAGATGTATTGTTAAATGCAATTTTATGATTTTTGACAGTAAATCTCTCATCCATTCTTTTTCTCCGATTCCACTTTCAATTCCACTTTCTCTTTCTCCGATTACCGACGAATTTCACTATGAACCACCTTCATAGCCACCATCTCTTTCGATTCTTCAATTATCTATCAAATTCATTTTTATTTTTTTTTCTCAAAATCCATTAATTTTGTTCTTATTTTTTATTTCTTTCAAAATCTGTTATTTATTGTTGTTCGTGTATGTTGCTTCTGTTGTCCACCTATACTGCCTTCGTGGCCGTCGCCACCATCCGCCACCTGCTGCCACCAAGGAGAAGAAGAAGAATGCTGATTTGATTTCTTCCCATTTTGCCTCTTGCAAAAAATTAAAAAGAAAAAAGAAACAAGGAAAATGAGCTGCCACATGTCAGCTTGTGGTAAGGTCACATATTCAAAATGTGTGATCTAGATTGGGTACTACATACTATCTGAGGATCGGGTATTACGGGAACCCAACCATATATATATATATGGGGAGTGGATCAAGTGAGAACTATATTTTTTTTACGAACTATACATAAGACGTGTAAAGATGATACACAAAAAGGTATAAAGTTGTACACAATGAAAACTTTCTAAAATTATTTTGTTAAGCAACATTTTTATAGATTTTGTTCATCGACTTTATACGTTTGTGCATAGTTCTTAAATTATCAAAAAATGTGAGTTCTTACTAGATCCAACCCCTAATGTGTGTATATATATGTAGGAGAGAGTTAACGTGAGAACAAAAAATGATGAATTCGATGTGAAAGTTGATGAGTCCGCTGGAAAACTTACCGAATCTAAAAAAAATAAAATTGTCATCTCTCATGTGATTCGAACCCTAGGTGAAATTCTAAATTTTTGGATTCAGTAAATTTCTCAATTAATTCATTAATTTCCATAGCGAATTCATTTTGTTCGTAACTAATTTTCGTGGTTCTTAGTTCTCAAGTTAAAAATAATTTTTATTTGAACCTCACTATATATATATATATATATATATATATATATATATATATATATATGGGTTGATTATAGGAAGAATTCCCTCTATTTTTCATCTAAAATAAGAACGTACACTACAAGAAAACAGGCGAATAACGACGGATTTAGCGACGGAACTTATTCCGTCTTTAAATTACGATGGATCAGTGACAGATTGAAGACGAAATATATACAAAAAAATAACAACAGAATTAACAACGGATTAAAGACGGATTTATATGACGCGACTCGTTACGACGGATTTAGCGGCGGACATTCCGTCGTTGAATTTAACGACGGACTTTTTCCGTCGTTATATTTTATTTTTTTATTTATTTTATTTATTTTTGTTATCTGCGACGGATTTAGCGACGAACAGTCCGTCGTTGAATTTAGCTACGGACTTTTTCCGTCTTTATATTATGTTTTGTCATCTGCGACGGAATTTTTCCGTAGCAAATCCGTAGCTAAATTTTAGTTTTATGAAATTCCTCCCTAATCAGAATCAGACTTCAAATCTGCAATCCCTATTTTCCCTTTCTCTCTCTCTCCCCGAAAATTCCTACCCCAGACGCCTGCCACTGTGAACCACCTGGTGCCATCCCTCGCCGTCAATCGCCGCCATCCCTCGCAGTCTTCTCTCTCACCCTATTCCTATCCATCGTTTGTTGGCTGCGTGCGCGCTGCTCCATGTGCAGGGTTGTGTCTGCTACGACACTTGTTGCTGCAGCTACGAGACCAACACCTTTGAGCATATGGACGGTATACAAATTCTTGTAAGTTGCTGTTTCTAGTTTTGAAATAAACTATAAATCTTGATTGGGACGCTGCTTCTGTGATGATCTTGTAATTGGGTATGAATTGGGGTGATGAGTTCACCAAATTTTCGTGTGTGATGTATTGTCTAGGAAGTGTTTGTGGAAATGCTTGAAAGAGATTAGTAGGCTAAAGATGAGTTATGAATTTATTTGCAAAAATTGGGACTTTCTTGCGAAAACAGCGACTTATTAAATTCATTTGACTAAGTTATAGTGGTCCGACATCTACCAAATTTTAGTATATTCTAATTCAATGTTTCTAGTATGACTATGTAAAATATAAAGTCAATCCAAAGTGTTTTACTATTTTAAATAATTTTTCCAAACTCACTGCTCGAACTGTAAAATTTCCCTTGTTCAATACTCACGGTCATTGGGCTCCGTATAGAGTTCGGCTTGTGGGAAAATTCTAAAATTTTGAAGAAACATACTTTAAGGTGTATAGAAGCTTACTGTAATTTTTTAGATTCTTATAAAAATATTTGCTATTTATTTACTAATTTATAAATGAACTACGCAAATCTGCCACTATAGGGATAGCTTGTTGAAAAGTATTTTTACACTACAAGAATCCTGCAATTTGTACGTTTTTCCTGATTTTATAAAACAATTAATTTATTTGCAAAATATGGAGCTCTCGGACAACCAGATTGGAGGGGTTATTCCTAGTTGGATTTAGGAGATCAATGAACTTGTGATATTGAACATTTCACTTAATTTGTTGGTTAAAGTGTTGAACTGCAAAAGTCATACCCATATTTGTTGTCATGTCATGTCATTCAATTCAATTTAATATGTTGGTTGAACTCTTCACATTTGAGCAAGACAAGAAATATGCAGCTACAAAGTGCAGATGCTTACTTGTGACCAACGACGAGATGAGAGATCACATGTTTCAACTTTTAGGCAATGATTCTATCACAAAATGGAAGGAAAGACATCAGGTGAAGAGGATACACAATCTGTTAAAATTAACTATTTCTTGTCATCTATTTTACATTGATTTTATCTTCTTATTCTTGCTGTAGGTTCGTTTCAGCTTTGATGAAAGTGGTCTAGTGTTTCAGCTTAGAGAAATTTGGATTTTATTTGGACATATTTAACTTGATAGGAAACAGAGAAAGACCATTGGCATGTGCTTATTGCATCAGAGATTGAAAATGAGGATGAAAGAATATGGTTATGTTGTTCTCGTGGAAACTTAGATTTTTAAAGCAGATTCATTCGGTTTAGAAAAATATTCATACATTGTCCAAGAATTCAACATTATTATTGTTCTCGCGAATAAAGCAAATGGAAACAAAGAGTATCTTCTCTTAGTAATATACATAATATCCGAAGTCTCGTAGTATCGGGTAAGTATCTTCAAATCAAGACTTAGCTAGAATTATTAACTACATAATCTTAAGTGAACTTATTTTATAGATGCAAGTTGAAGACAATTTTCAGATATTGAGCCAAGATATTCCTAAAGATGGATGAAGTGTTGGAAGTAGATAGGATCGAGATCCTCAAGCAAGTCCTAGGAGGCCCTCGAGGAGACGAAACAGAAAGACAACGGCGTAAGGAATATGAGGAAAAAATGAACTTGTAGCATCATCGGATATTAGATATATTAGAATTTAGTTATGGATTATATTGTGTTTACTTTTGGATTATGTTATGGATTGCATTTGTGAATTATGTTATGTAATGGATTACGTTTGTAGATTATTTTATGTTTCGAAATTAGTGCATATTTGAAAGAGCCCCCATTTTGTGTTTCGAAATTGGTGCATATTTTGTTGAATTTTTGATTTAGTATTTTAAGATGAATTTGCAGTTTGAACATGTTTTATAATTATTTTGGTTTAGAAGACCCATTTTAAAAAAAAAAAAATACAAAAAAACAGCGACGGATTAGCAACGGAACGTTCACAACCGAATATACTGAAATGAGCAACGGAATTTTATCCGTCGCTGATTAGCGACGGAAAATTTCATCTCAATTCATTCGCTAATCAACGATGGAAGGCGACAATTTTTTTGCGACGGAAAATTCCGTCTCTGTTTCGTTGCTATTTTAGCGACGGATCGTAATCCGTCGCTAATCTAATTTAGCGACCACGATTTTAGATTCGGAATGTTTTCGTAGAAATTCCGTCGTTAGAAGGTAATAGCGACGGATTTTTAAGGTTTAGCGACAAAAATTTTCGTCGCTATTCTGATGTTTTCTTGTAGTGGTATCCCCACCCTTGATTTCATCTAATCTAATGAATCATATTTAATTCATGCTTTAAAACGAGTTTGACTATTTTTTATAATATTTTTATGGCTTTAAACGTGTTAGAGACATAAAGGTCAATATAAAGATCCGTCTATCCCTAAATTTTTGTGCAATCCCTGATTTTCGTCCATGTACAATTCACATTCTGTCACACCCCGACCTATAATCTCGGATTGATCGACTAACCGGAGTGCGACGGGTGGAAAGAAAGAGAATGACTAACTACTTTGAAAGACTCGCAGGTATGATTAATTTACATTCCAAAGAGAGACGAGTCCCTGAACTTATCATCAATTGATAATCAAAAGTCAAACAAATATTAAATCGCTATTTAACAAGTGTGTGCAAAATCCTTGACTCGAGTTTGTAATCATTTATCAGATGTCTAATCCATCAGAACCCTGTATCATAACACGTCAAAATCATATGACTTGCAGATAGAAAAATTATCCCTTTTAAAGAGAGACGAGTCAATGAATCTGTGATTAACCTAATGATCAAAGTAGAATATAAATCAAACCCTGTTTAGCAAACTGTTATCACAATCTTTAGCACAAATTCATACTTGTTATCAAATATTCAAAATCCATCATTACATGCAAGACTTGCAAGTTATAACGAGTTGGCAGCAAAAAGGGTAGCTGAGTTTATGTATGAAGACATAAACTCGGGAAAAAACATAGGACATGACAAAAGGTCTTCGCTCAGCTTTCAATCTCCATTGTCATCTCCTGCACTACCTGCACATTTAGAAATACATGCAGGGCATGAGTACTTGATGCACTCAGTGGGCAATTGCCAAAAACAACTGAAACATGCTCTTAGAGCTATATAATCGACTTGCCACTTCTTAGATTCACAGGGTTTTAAGAAATATCCTATGAATCATGCTTTAAGAAATCACTTACTTCATGATCAATGCACGTGCTAGCAATTCTAATCATAACATGTCTGCAGACAAATCTTAAATAAACACCATATCTACAAGACTTGTGTTGGTAAGAGGCCTCCTTCTCAAACACCTCGCCAAAGGCCACCTGTACACAAACCCTTACTAGCAACTGCCTAGCATAGGGCCGATATCGTAAATATCTCGTAGATAGGTAATATGCAGTATGCTAAAAAATAGGCAAGTCAATTAACTTTATAAAATTCACATGCTCATTTTCATAAACTTGTGCATAAACATATTTTAATTTAGAAAGCCCACCTGTAACTTGCTTACTCGAAGCTTTCTGCTTTTCCTTTCTTGATCTCTATTCCGCTTCTACTTGCTCCTTCTCCTTAACGAAGAGATAAGAAGAATAAATATGGGAAAGAGGAATTGAGAGTTTCAAACTCTTGAGCCTCTACTAAAACTCTCTCGATACTCTATGATTAAGCTAAGCTGCTAGGTCAATGCATCTAAAACTAAACTGTTTAGCTTATTAAGAATGTAGTTTATGAGAACTTAAATCTTTCAACTCCATATATATATATGATACCATAACAATATATATATATATAGGAAAATCTTTAGCTTTCAAATCTTTCCATTTGGAATTTCGATCAAGTGAGCCTTGATCAAGTTATAGTCCAAATAACCAACAAGTTTAACTCCATTGGTACACTTAGAGAAAGTCAAACCAAGATTCATAGAAGATTTCAAGTACCTAAGCAACCATTTCAACGCTTCCCAATGCGGCATACCGAGATTAGACATGTAGCGACTTAGACAACTCACAGTATAAGCAATGTCGCCTAGTACTAATCATAAGATACATCACGGATCCTATAGCATCGAGTAAGACACTTTCTTCACGACATTCATTTCGTAGCGGCCTTGGGGACTGATCCTTACTTAGCACAAAATGAGAAGCAAGAGGCACATTAGAACACTTAGCATTCGACATAGAGAATTTACTCAAAATCTTTTCAACATATGAAATTTGATTAAGCACTAGGGTACCTTTACTCCTAACTCTAAAAGTATTCATGCCTAGAATTTTCTTTGCATCTCCTAAGTCTTTCATCTCAAAGTTATCACTTAGACACTTTTGCATATGCTTGATAGTCTTAACACACAGACTAACTAACAACATATCATCCACATATAAGAGCAAGAACATAGGCACAGAATCACAATCTTTAAAGTAGAGACAATGATCAAATTCACTTCTAATAAACTTTACAGATTTCATGTATTGATCAAATTTTATGCTCCATTGCCTAGGTGATTGTTTCAAACCATACAAAGCCTTCTTAAGGAGACACACATGATTAGGTTTCTTAGGATCAACAAAGCCCTCGGGCTGTCTCATGTAAATAGGTTTATCTAAATCACCATGCATGAAAGCAGTAGTCACATCCATTTGTTTTAATTCCCAATGAAAGTGAGCAACTAAAGCAAGCATCATTCTTATAGTGGTAAACTTCACAACGGGAGCAAAATTTTTATTGTAGTCTATCCCCTCTTTTTGAGTAAATCCCTTAGCCACTAACCTAGCCTTATAACGAATAGAATCAAGTTCTTCTTTCAGTTTAAAAAGTCATTTGCAATCAATAATAGAGAATCTTTAGGTTCAGGCACAAGAATCCAAGTCACATTGGATTGAAGGGAGTTCATCTCGTTTTGCATAGCTTCCAGCCACTTATTAGCATTCACAAATTTTAATGCTTCTTGATATGTATTAGGAGCATTACTTTCTAGGGATTCAAACACATTGAAGGCAAGCAAACACAATTCAAAATCATTATATTTAGTAGGCATTTTTGTTGTCCTCCTACCTCTATCTCTAGCAAGTTGATAATCATGCATATCATCATTTTCAATAACATCATCATGTGTATAATCTTCATGCATATCATCATCAAGAGCATTATCAACATAGTTTCATCAATAACAGACACATTTTCATCAACAACATGCTCATTATCACTTTCGGCACTCAAATCATTGGAACCATCAAAATGAATCAAATGAGGGAATTGCTCCACCTCACTTTGAGTCGTGTCAGAGATAGAATCAGCAGACAAGCAAGGAAAATTAGATTCATTAAAGATCACATCCCTACTAACTACAGCTTTAAAGCCAGGCTCATTTCTATCCCATACCCTATAACCTTTAACACCTTCAGGGTATCCTAGGTTCCAATTTATCACCCTTTTTATGCATAAAAGCAGCACAGCCAAACACACGAAGATTACAAAAAATCAATATGCTTACCACAGAAAACACTTTCAGGACACTTGCCCTTCAAAGGCACAGAGGGTGACCTATTTATTAAATAAGCAGCTGTATGTATAGCTTCCCCCCAAAAGTTCTTAGAAAGCCCACCCTTTCTAACAAAGTCATATTCATATGTTCAGCTACCCCACTCTGTTGTGGCGTGTAAGGCACAGTTCTATGTCTCTTAATACCAGATAAAGAGCACAAATCATCAAGCAGAGCATTACAAAACTCAAGGCCATTATCAGTTCTCAAAACCTTAATCTTCTTTCCAGTTTGGTTTTCAATTTGAGTTTTCCAAGTTTTAAACTTATCAAACACATCAGACTTATTCTTAAGCAGAAAAATTCAAACGTTTCTCGAGTAATCATCAATCACAGACAGGAAATACCTATTCCCACCATGAGTGGGCACACTAGCAGGACCCCACACATCAGCATGCAAATACTCAAGAACATCAGAACACATAGTCTTATTCTTCAAAGAAGACATAAGAAAAGAGACTCTATGTTGTTTGCCTAACACACACGACTCACAGAAAGGCATGCTTGACAACTTATCATCATAAAATGCACCATTCTTATGCAAGATTTCTAGACCTCTATTGCTCATATGCCCTAAACATTTATGCCAAAGCACAGTCTTATCTTCTTGGATAGCATTCACAGAGATTGCATCATCAATGATAGCATTAGCAAGGCAAATATACAAGTTATGGCATTTTTCAGCCTTAAACACAACAAGGGAGCCTCTCAATATTTTCATTTGCCCCCTTCCCCATCTACCTTCTAATCCATCATCTTCCAAAGCAGTACAAGACAACAAATTATAACGAAGAGCAGGCACATGACGCACATTCTTCAAGGTATAAACATGACCAAAATCAAACTTAAGACAAACATCACCAATACCAAGCACAAGACATTTCTTCTCATCAGCTAATGACACAAAACCATCACTGACATCTTTATAGTTTGAAAACATGTTCTTAAACGGAGACATATGGAAAATGCAACCAGAATCAACTAGCCATTCATTTTCACATAGAATAGAAGAATGCATAGAATTCATAGAAAACACCATAAACAAATCTTCCATAATTTCTCCATTTGTCACAACATTAGCATTCTCTTTCTTCTTAGGGTGTAGACACTCTTTGATATAGTGACCAACTTCATCACAGTTAAAACACCTTCTTCCCTTAGGCCTAGACTTAGACCTACTCTTACCACGAAACGTCTTATTTCCCCCTGATTCATTATTACTAGCATGCTTGTGATTATTAAACTTATGTTGAGTTCATCCTCTCACATGCATAATCTCACCAGACGATTTTCCACCCTTATTGTGTCTTAAATCTATTTCTTTGCTTTTTAACCCATTCACCATAGTATCAAGACTCAGATTATATCTTTCATACTTAATGGCAGATTTCACGTCACTGTAAGAATCAGGCATAGCATTTATAAGCACAATAGGAGCATAATCATCAATGTGTTTATCATCGGTCAGTTTAATATCTTGTATTAACTTAGTAAACACATCAAGATTCTCATCTATCTCTTTAGACAAATCAAGTTTAAACCGAAAGAAACTTTCAACCAAAAACATTTTTAAAGAAAGTGACGTTTCAGTATATAGTTCTTCAAGTTTTTCCCACAGTTCCTTAGCAGAATCTAGCATACCAACTTTTCTTAACACATTGTCAGACAAATTAAGAATAATGGTAGAGCATGCAAGTTCATTCATTTAATCATATTTATCACTTTCTACATAATTTTGTGTGACAAAGACGAAAAACTTTCTCATTGAACTAATACACACTTTATTTTCTGCTTCCATATACTAAAATCGATTTTCCATTAAAAGGAGACATGCCAGATCGTTAGTAGCCATCAGACAAAGCAAAGATTCAACAAATGAATAAAGCGGTGGAAATAAAACTAACACAAAGAACACGGCAAGAAACGGATTGAAAACACCACACAAATCAAGTAGAAAACGCAAGTTGGTAAACAAAGAACAAATGCCAAAGCCTATATCGCGCTAATCGATAGTTTTCACTAATTTAAATACAACCTATCTTCGCGCCACTCGCGGCCTCTAGAATTTAAATTACGAGAGGTTAAGCCAATTTACCGTAGGTGACTAAGATCGAGGCACCGTTACACCTGCGGCGATCTGAATCTTTGATTAGCACGTCGGGATAGCGAGACAAACCTTGCTCTGATACCACTGTTGTGAATCCAAACAGCCTCGACGTCGTCAACGCGATCCCGAACAACACCTCTCGTCGATCCCGACAACTTTCTTGACCTGCACACAACAAAGGAAAAAGAAAGAAAAAATGGAGATATGATTCGACTCAGGTGCGGCTCCTCCTTTGACGCACACACACAACCGCGGCTCCACCAAATGGAGTGACTATCTCGTTGGCTCCGCAATCACAGCCCACAAAGGCAAGAGGCAGCAGCTTTCTCCACGGGAATGGGGGAAGCGAGAATACTGTATTGCAGCTTCTGCCAAGAAAGAGAAATTTTTGCTGCACTACCAAGTCAATGGAAAATTGGAGGCGTAAGTTTTGTTGCCTCTTTCAATTCTCGCGCCGCTAACTCACCAAGAGAAACAAGGAGGCGTGAATTTACTGCACTTAAATAAAGGTTAGAGGAATATGTTTAAGTAATGGGCTTGGGCTGCAGATTTTTGGGCCAACAATTTATAACAAGGATAAAAATTATTCTCATTTGAACATATATATATATATGTATATATATATATATAATTAGGAGTTGAATCCAATGAGAACTCATCTTTTTTTAGAATTATGCACATAGTAAAAATTTGATGAATAAAATCTATAAAGTTGTGGCACAAGGACAACATTCTAAAATTGTTGCACAATGAAAAAAAATATAGAAAATTTTCATTGTACACAACTTTATGCCGTTTTATGTATCATCTTTTACACGTTTTATGTATAATTCGCAGAAAAATATAGTTCTCATTTGATCAACTCCATATATATATATATAAGTATTTATATTATTCTATTTAGGCATCTATTTAAGGAATAAACTCAACTGTGAATATTTGTTACGTAAAATAAAGTGCAACATGTTAGCAAACAAATATCGAGAATCTAAATTGCTTAAATATCAGGTGCTCAATTTTATTATCTTGTCTCACTATTTAATAGATAACCGCTCCCTACAACCATATATGTTTTATTATTATTATTATTATTATTATTATTATTGATTTGTACATTGACACTTAATTTAATTAATCATGCAACTAGATTAATTGTTTAAAATTCTTCACCTACTATGATAATGCATGACAATGAGGAATGAATCGGCTCTTGTTTAGAAGGAAAGATTTTATGTTAGAAAAAAAAAATTATTAGCATATTGTATTAAGATTTATTATTAACAGACCGCTCTCTAGAATATTTAAGGTCTTCTCCTCCAAAATAAATTTTAATGTTTTCGTTGCAATTTTTTTATTGGGAAGAAACTTAACATACTGTTTTCAATTTAGCAGTTGCAAACAGGGACCTGAAATATTCTATCCAGTACAGCACCATAAAATGGCTATCCTAGTGCCACGCCATCAAACTGCATTATCCAAAAGATTAGTACGAGTGGTTTTCCTGACTCCAAGCTTTTATTCATTTTAAAAAAGAAAAAGCAATCGTATCGGCAGATGCTTAAGAGAATATTAGTAATAGAGGAACAACAAAAGCTAACAGAGAAGAGGGCAGCTTAGTTGTATCAGAGTTAATTAGAAGGTATGGCCTCAACAACCTGCACCCCTCTCTCTCTTTCTTCTTCATCCAAGGCTCCTCGTCTTCAACCAGCCGCCGCCGCCGCCGCCCAATGCGTCACGGTACCCACTCCTCCTCCACTGCCTCACCTCGCCAAGACCACGACTTACTGTCAGTATCCCTCCATCTACCATTACGTTATTATGAACGATTTATTTAATATTTATAACATATATATTATATGTGTGTCCCATCCCAGGTAGGAAGATTGCCCGGAATGTGGCGGCCATGGCTACTGGAGAGGCATCGGCTGAAGTGGTTAATGTTGCCACCGCTGAGACCCCAGAAATAGTTAAAAAAATTCAGCAAGCCGTAAGAGCTTTAGTGAATCTATTGCTTTAATTAATTACAAAATCTGTTGATACACATTAATTTTCAGTGGGATAAAGTTGAAGACAAGTATGCCGTTACTTCTCTGGCGGTGGCGGGAGGAGTTGGACTCGTTGCCTGTGCAGGAGTCATCTCCGTAAGCATATTGTTATATATTTTCTCTACTCATATTGCATGTTTAATTTATTTTCTTCATTTAATTTTGCAAGGCTATTGACAAACTTCCACTCATACCTGGAGTTATGGAACTCGTAGGAATTGGATATACTGGCGTAAGTTCTTTTTACTAATTAATTCATTGATTAGTTATATAATAGTAATTTTTCTATAAATTTGGAACCCCATCTGAAAGTAGCTGCTGTTACATATCTATTGATTCATCGTCCTTTTATTATATTTGGTGCAGTATTTTGCATATAGAAATCTCGCCTCTAAACCAAGCAGGTGCTATTTCTTCTCTGGTTGTCTTGGATTAAATTAGAATTCGCTTTTTGACTCACTGGAAATTGAATTTCAGGGACGCGCTGATTCAGAAAATCAAAGGTACGTACAATGACATAATCGGGAGCAGCTGAAACCAAAATTCTGCAGCTAGCGATGTAACATATACATTTTAATTAGCATTTCCGCTCGCCTGTAACTGTTCTTCATGTCCCTCCCTATACCCTTTTTTTTTCTAATTTAATAAAAATAATTTTTGGGAATAAATCTCTGACAATGTAATGATTCTCGCGCGAATTTGAGTTAGTAGGCATGGAGGGACCATCCACGATCCTCAACCTACTTATGATATATCGTAAGCTTTTTTACTTTTTATCTACAGTATTCGTATACATTATCGATAAATGATGCTGCCACATTACCTGGTGCGAAGAGAAGAGTAAGGCTATCAGAGATATGGAATAGAAATAATCTTTTGAGAGAATAATTGAATTCTCGATGTATATCTTAATATAATTGGTTCTCATCTTTGAGGGACAAGGAGTGTAATACAAGCAAATGTCGACAAAAGAATCACCGCCAGACACTAAACCGACTATTAGATATTGGATGAAAATTTATTTTTGTACTTTGTATTTTCGCCTTTAGAAATAATGGTATGAGAAAAATCGATGAGAATTAGAAGGTCTTTATCCCGGAGGATGTTGGAAATGAGTGTACAGAACAGTACAAATTATCGGGTATATTACAACTTGAAACATAAATGCAGAAATACAGAATTGAAATACAAATGGAAACAAATAATCGTATATTAATCGTCGAATCAAGGAGACCTCTATCTGCAAGACGAGATATGTATTGGTAGTGCTTTCGGTTTTCCAACGGTTCATGTCGGGCTCAGGTTCTACTAACGGTACAGGACATCCACCAACTTCATCTAGTTGATATATCATTGACTTGTAGCATCAACGAATATTAGATATATTAGAATTTGGTTATTGGATTATGTTGTGTTTATTTTTGGATTATGTTATGGATTGTATTTGTGGATTATATTGTGTTATGGATTACGTTTGTATATTCTCTTATGTTATTTTTTATTTCAAAATTGGTATGCATTTTGTTGAATTTTTGGTTTAATATTTTTAAGATGAATTTACATGAACATGTTATAGTTATTTTGGTTTAGAAAGCTCATTTTTATAAATAAATAAATAACTAAAAAAACAACGACGAACTAGTGAAGGAATGCTTACTATCGAAAACACAGAATTTAGCGACAGAAAAATATGTCTCAATTTTATCGCAAATCAACGACGGAATATAATTCGTCGCTATTAGCGACGGTCAATTCCGTCTCTGTTAAACAAGGGAATTTAATCCATCGCTAGTAGCAACAGAAATTTTCGTCGTAATTCCGTCATTAAACAACGACGAATGCGGCCCTTTTTTTGCAACGGATTATTCCGTCTCTGATCCGCCGCTAGTTTTGCGATAGAACTTAGTCCGTCGCTGATCTTGTTTAGCGACCATGATTCTTGATTCGGAATGTTTCCATAGCAATTTCGTCGTTAAGAGGTTTTAGCAACGGATTTTTAAGGTTTAGCGACGAAATTTTCCATTGCTATTCAAATGTTTTCTTGTAGTGCAAGGAATATAATCAATGTATAATGAATTAAGCATCCAATATAATAATTGGGAACACGGGTAAACTAAGACTTCCCATCAAACAGGAGAGTGAAAATAAATCATTATGTCTATATATACTAAAAAGGGTAATATCTAAGAATACCCCATTCCCTATCTTCTCTACACTCTATATCCATTTCTAAAAAACATCTACACTCTATACCCATTCAGTATTTAAAATGTATATTATAATCCATTTCACTATCAAAACCCCACAATTTTGACTTTTGGACCATGATTAAGCTATTTCCACTCCAATTGTTGCTATTTCAAGGAAATAGTTTAACTATGTGTATTAATTTCTTTTATGTAGTATTTTGCTAAAGGCAATTAAATTCTCACGAATGGTATATGTCGTATATCGGCTGGAAACCTTTCTTGTGCCATTGCTGGCTTTGTTAGGGGTCTGAGAGACGAAAGAACCGCTCTCTTACCAATGCTAACATTGCCAGGGGTCTGAAAGGATGAACAATGCCACGTACAAGTATATAATTTGGAGATTTTTAACTGTTGATCCTACGCTTTCAAAATGGTATCAGAGCTTTAGGTTTATTGAGGAATTATTTAATATTTAGCATGTTATGTGTTATCCTAACGGATGAGACTCCCAAGTAAAAATGAATCCGGACGCTTGTCCGAGATGCGAAGCATACATGTATGCTTTCCAAGATTTGGAAAGTACTCATAGAGAATTGAACCGAAAACTCAGGTTTTTTGAAAGAACTTTTGAACATAGCGTTCAAAATGAATACCCACAAGAACTCATCCAGACATTTCAGAATGATATCCGGATGACGGAAGAGAGGCTCATTCTCAATGATTATCTTCTAGAAGCATTGAGAATTGTTCAGAGAAGGACCCATCCATCACACAATTGATGGAGACAAAAAACAAAGGAGCAACATCCGCTCCTAGTTACAAGGAGATTTCACCGGATTCCTCAAATTCGGCGGAATTAAGGGAGATCCAGAAGACAGTGCAATACTATGGCAACTGTCTATATGGAGTTCCACAAGAGCTCAACAGGATATCTATGCAGCAGGAGGAGATTCTCACCACACTACGGAGTATCCAAAAGAAGATTGAAGGCCTCGAACGAGAAGCAGGTCCGAAACATGTCAAGAAATCCCCGGGTGGAATCAAGCTCAAGCCTATTGGGATGGGCGAGGACAAAGCTCGCACCGAGAGAATTATCCAACTCTCTAGATCATGAACAATCTTGAGAGGATTGGATTGAACGAGTTGCAGGAGTTAGAAGAATCATTTGCTAACCTCAATATTGTGGACCTGAAGATGAACCAGGTACTAAAGACGGAACCACCAATTCCACCACAAGGGACACCAGGAGTTGACCCTATGGGATCAAGTGGTCAATATGAGTATGGCCAAGGACCTGATGCAGAATTTGCAGCAGAACAAGCCAGAATCAAGGCAAGAGAAAGAAAAATGAGGTAAAGAATGCAGGATACCCCTGTTGGAAGAGCCACCTTGGAGCCTATCCATCCATATGGATTGACACTCGACATTGATGAAGTTAACTTCAATGATCGAGAAAATATCATAGATGAATGGACAGCATCAATGGTTGTTGCAGCTACAACATTGGAACTTGACGCCGTCAACATGGTCAAGATCCTCGAAGGAAGTTTAGCAGGCGTTGTTAAACAATACTGGGAACATTGCCCAGAAGAAAGGAAGAAAGCAATACTAACGTTCAACTTCGTGGATGACGCAGTTAAAGGCATGGCCGATACATTCAAAGTTTATTTCCTCGGAGATGGATATTTTAACGGCTATAATGACGAGAAGAAGAAGAAGAAATATTTGATGGCTTTGTACAATCTAAAACTGATGGTTTTAGAGCAAAAGTCGCTCAACAAATTTCTTCAGCTATTTACAAAGTATCAACATCTCAGCACAATCAACGAAGATGTTGCGAAAGAGTTGTTTTTCCTGAAGTTCCCTAGTTCATGGAGGGAAATGCTCATCAGGGATTACCAAACATGAGGTCATGTGGACAGTGTTTCTAGAAGGATGTCTTATGTCCACAAGAAGCTGTTGGAGTGGTGCCAAACTGCAACCACTCAAAAGAATCTCAAGAAATTAGGAAAGATCAACAGATCAGCCCCGTTGATCTATGATATGCTTGATCTTCCAACGAAAATCGGAGGAGAATATTTATATCAATCCCGGAGGAAGAAGAACAGGTTTCAACCCTACAACAAGGGAATGAGAGAAAGAAAGAGTTCTTGGAGGCCAATGACGATGTGGTCGCGATAGAAGGCCAGATATTACAAATCTGGACAAAGGAGCGATCCAACAAAGAGACGGTATCAAGCTCAGAGATCTAGTTCTCGCGAGCAACCACCGGCGAAGAAAACTTTCAGACGAGCTCACACTAGAGCTAATGAAAGTTTCAAAGATCGCATCTATTGGACATGCGGTGCAAGGGCATATCTCAACAAATTGCCCACGTAAGCCAGCAAAGAGGAATGCGGAGATTTGAGTCACACCGACATCGAAGATGCCGATACTACCAAGAATTGGTACAAGTATACCAGTCAAGATATACCCTCGAGGCGAGTATAGATGAACAAGAAGAGATCTTCAGCGGAGAGGACGAAACAGATGAGTCTTCAGAATCAGGATCCGACTGAATGAGAGGCGCGCCATCAGGAGCGTCAAGATGCGCTAGGTCATACTAGCCGAACCATCATGTCACAAAAGATGCTGACCAGGATTATGAATAAAACCCTGAATCTACAAAAGTATCGAGGGTTTTCGATCGAAGAAAGATAGACCATGTTCTAAGGAACTCAGTCTAGTCAAGCGAAGACAACGTTATCTACGGTGTAACCAGACGAGAGATGTCGCCCATCGGTTCATCGAATCAAGTCGAGATGCAACTGATACCAGCCAGTGATATCAGGGAATATCTTCAAAGTATGAAACCAGAAATCGCTAATACGAAGGAGTGGATTCATATTGGAGCAATTCAATTGGTGATAAAATCATCACTCTATCTAGGTACGGATTCACCAATTGATATCGTGATCTGCAATAAGAGAATACATAGTCATGCCGATTCTGTAATAGGAACCATCTCAGGGAATCTATGTGGTAAAAATCTTATAGCAATCCTCTATCCAAAGATTTCTTATAATATCAAAGATTCCGATTCAGTAGAGCCCTGATTCATTATCAGGTCTTTAAGAAAACAAAGTTGATGGATGATGGGAACAGACCTTATTCCATCACTTATCAGGTGTCCTATGCTCTTTCAAACTCCCATCATAACAGAGTTATATTTGGGGAAGGAGTTTATCGAGATACCAGATATCTTCAAGAAGGTAGCTAGAGCTAGTTGTCCTAATCGGGTGGAAATTCCACCTCTAAGAGAAACAAATATCCAAATCAGCGACAAGCCAATACTTCAGTATGGCGAGAGTCAAAGATTTGGAGCCCCAAGATTATCATTGCAAGGGGATAGAGTTATCTCCCAACCATACGAAAGAAGTCTTTCTCACTCATATGAAAGGAGAGCAATTAGAGACATTCAATAACAAGCGATCAGAGTCTCAGCCAAGATTGGATGTCCTCAAGGATGGCGAGAAATTGCCATAAGATTTGACACCGCAGGTGAAGAAATATACTTTCCTTGCAAGGTGTTATGCGATCTAAAGAATTCGAGGTCCAACGTCTATGAAGGAACCCTGGATTTCGGAGGCTTTCAAATGACCATCACAGGGAAGGCCGGCCGAGAAATGAAGGTCCTAATCCTAGGACGCAAATTCCTCGATAGGTGCAAACCATGGGGAATAACAACTGAAGGAATGGAAGTGACAATTAGCGAGAGAAAACTGCTGATTGAATGACAAGTCCATTCTCGAGGTGTTATACGAGAAGTACAAGGCAGTGTATTTCGCTGCCTATGTCGATTCAGGTGCAGGAATCTGCACAGCCAAGAAAGGAGTTTTCCCGGTAGAAATGGAAGAAAATCTACCTCAGATTGCTGAAAGAGATTTCTCCAAGAAAATCTTGCTCTTATCCAAAGGAGTAAGACATGCGGAAATTTTGATAGGCGGAGCAGGTCAAACACCTTGGTACAAGGTCCAGACTCCACCAATCTATTTCCATGATACTGGAGCTGATATTCTGTTGGGAAACAATTTCCTACAGATGTTCAAGAAGTCCATGCAGGACAATGAAAGGAGAAGATTGGTGTTCACAACCAATTGTGATCACAAAATCATTGTTCAGCGACTGAAGGGGAATTTAACAGACAAATGCCAATCAGATTTCGCAGCAAGCGTGGTGATGAAGGAAAACTTTGACACCTAAAAATGAAGGATCAAAGACGGTTCAACGAAGCACTGCTGAGTTATAGGATTTCAGAATTGTCCGATGATGAGGAGATCCAAATCCTTAAGTCATCTCTAATATCTAACCAGGATATTGGAGAAGGAGCACAGGTAGCTCTAGAGGATATCAAAAGTAAAATCATTTGTTGCTACAACGAGGATCCTTTAGCATGGTGGGATAGAAACAAACTCGAAGCTAGTCTGAAGGTTAAACTAGGTAAGGAATTCGAGTTCGTCAGATTTCGACCCAGCCTGATGAACCTTGTGGATCAAAAGGACATGAGGCAGATAATTAAGGAACACCTTGATTTGAAGTTGATCGAACCAGGGAACTCGCCTTACAGCAGTCCCGGATTTCTAGTAAGGAATCATGGTGAAGTCAAAAGAGGTAAACCCAGATTGGTTATTAATTATAAAGGTATTAATGACATTCTGGAGTTTGACGAATATTTTATCCCGAATAGAGAACATCTTATCAATTGCATTAGGAATGCTAAGGTGTTTTCCAAATTTGATTGCAAGTCGTTTCTACCAGATTCGCATGAAGGAAGGGGTAAGAAGTTCATGCCTTTCATTCGCAAGGGCACCACGCTTGAACGTAATGCCAATGGGGTTGCCAATGCACCCGGATATTCTAGAGGAAGATGGATAATCTTTTTAAAGATTATTTCTCTTTTATGTTTGTTTATATTGATGATATTCTTATAACTTCAAAGAATATGGATGAACATGTCAGGCATTTGGAGATCTTTGCAGATGTTTGTCAAAAGGAAGGATTAGTACTGTCTAAAAAGAAGGCAGTCATCGCTACTCGAAAGATTGAGTTTTTGGGTATTGAGATCGATGAAACGGGAATCATCCTTCAGGATCATATCATGCAGAAGGTGCAGAACTTCCCAGAAGATCTCAAGGAGAAGAAGCAACTCCAAAGTTTTTTGGGAGTTGTTAACTTTCCAGGAATGTTCATCAAAGATCTTGCGAAGCATAGGAAAGTCTTTAGCCCATTGCTAAAGAAAGATGTTCCCTTTATTTGGACAGACGAACATCGTGAAGGGATGAAAAGTTTGAAGGAGGTTTGCAAAACTCTCTCGAAGCTTTCGATACCTCAGGACGAAGACGACTTAGTCCTGTACACAGATGCGAGTGATCATTGGTGGGCAGCAGTGCTTACAAAGATCACCCCACTTGGAGAAGAGCCATGCAGATATTGTAGCGGTTTTTTCCCCAAAGAAAATGTTGTGCGCTGGCACATCAATGAAAAGGAGTTCTTTGCAGTTCGACAGACTTTCAAGAAATGACCTATTTTCTTACTTGCAAAGAAATTTACTTTAAAAGTTGATAACACTCAAGTTAAAGCTTTTTAGTAAATAAGATTGAATCTAAGCCTGAAAAGGCTAGATTATTAAGATGGCAAGCTGAATGCCAATATTATATTTATGATATTGTCGTTCTCAAATCTCATGAAAATATTCTTGCAGATTTCCTGACAAGAGATGGATCCGAAAGAAGTTGAATCCATCATCATAGCCCAGAGGCATTTCCGGGAGAATCTGGAGTTTCTCCTAAGAGAATGGGATGAGTGTGTCCTCCATGCCAAACAGGCAGAGAGAATTCAAGAAGGGGATGTGACTAGTTGTAATACCCCGAATTTCCGGGCTTAAAAATTTTGAAAATAAAGAAGGAATAGTATGATAGAAACGAAAATGAAAGTGAACATCGGTAATTGACGATTTTGAGTAAATCGAATTTTTTCATAAAAATTCGAATAAAATAATTTTTAAAAGTAAATAAATATGTTTTTAAGTATATTTGGGATATTATTTACACTAAGGAAGAAAAAGGAAATATTTTCCTTATTTATTTGTTATTTTCGAAATATAGTGAATAAAGTGATTAATTTGTGATTTAATATATGATCACTTGATTTTATGTGATGAGTTGTCATGTTTATCATGTAGTATATGATAAGATAATTATCTTGTACAAATCAAGCATGAATTTCAAAATTTATGAGTTGTATGTGATAAGGAATTGAAAATGATATTTTTGTGATAAGTATGCTATGATATTTTTATAAAATGATAAGATAAGATCATAATTAATTAAGAGATAATGTTTATCTCTTAGAAATGTGTAGAAATGTGATAAATATCATAGGAGATAATATTTTGGATAATAACTTGTATGGTTTTCGAAAAAAATGTGTTATTTTATGTGAATTTCGAAAACTTTTATTCTTATGTGATAATTGTATTAAATAATTTATTTAATTATATACTTGATAAATATCATGATTCTAGATCAATCTTATCACCTAGAAAATTGTGAAAATTTGGAAATTAATAAAATAGGGTAAGAATGGAATTTTATAAAAATTAAATCCTAGAAACCCTAATTTTCAAAAAATTGGGGAAATTGCTTAGAAATGTTCCAAAAATTTATTTTATGATATAATATCATTATATTTATATAATTACTCATGAAAATAAGATTGGTTATGAAAAGAATAATAGTTTGATAATTTATCCTTAATTTCGAATTATTTGCCGATTACTTTACTTTAGTACATAGAAATGATCTTAATTAATTTTTCTATGATTTATTTTATCATCTAAGATTATTATTATTTCACATAGCTATTAATTAGAAGAAAATAAAATTTGTACCATGTTTATTACAAAAGTGCCGAAAAATTAGAATATTGAGTGTGAAATAGATATAAATATCATACTTTAATTAATGAGGGGTCATAATTATAAAGATAAGATATATTAGGTGTAAAGTAGAGATTGTTATCAAATTGAACAAGTAACCTATGGTTTTTGTATGTAGTAGCCGAAAAATTGGAAATATAGGTGTGAAAATGAGAAAATATTATACTCTTAATAAAGATGTGTTATGATTATAATGATAAGATATTATTAAAAGATAAGATAGAGTATGAGTTCAAATTGAATAAGTAACTATAAGTTTTTGTCATGTAGTAGTTGAAATATTTAAAAAATAAATGTGAACAAATGTGAATAAATGTGAACTCAATTTAAAAAGTCATAGTGTAAAATTTTGACTTTTCAAAAGTAACCTTATCTTATAATTATATTAAATTATATTATATGGAAAAAAATAAAAACTTATCCTAAGGATCTAAGAGTGGCCGAAAATCATACACAAATTACATAAAGTAATAAATTATTTATTCTATGATAGATATAAGATACATTAATTAAATAATAAAATAACATAATAAACTATGGAATAAAATAAAATAATTATCTTATATATATGGGAAGTGGCCGAAATTAACATAAAGATAAAGTGTGAGTTGTAAATTTTGATTTTACAACTAGATATGTTATAATTTCAAGAAGATAAGATATGATGAATAATTAAAGTATAAGATAAGATCAAAAATGACTCATGGACAACTCATAGGGTTCGAAAATTAAGGAGATAAAGGAGTTGTAATTTTTGACTTTATATTAAGATATTTTATAAAGTAATGATTAAATGCACTTTATAACATCTATAAATAGAGACCCCCTATACACCATATAACCGAAAATCACTAAGAATTAGAGAGAAAAAAATAGAGAGTGTTCCCAAGAGTTCTCTTCGATCGTAGTTCGAAAAACGTCGTAAACGTCAATCAAAATCAACTAGAAGGTTAGAAACCCTACACTTCTTATTATTTTATGAAAAAATATTAGAAAATAATATGTGATATGTTTTGTTACATACTTTCAAAAAATATGTGACGTACGTGAGAAATATGCTATATGTTCGCGTTGTTAATTAAATACGTTTATATGATAGTTATAAGCATGTATCATGATTTTATTACAAAGTTGGCATGTTATGAAATTATAGACCATGGTCGAAATTATGTAGGAACCATATGATGATGAACATGAATTTTAATTGTTGTTTTAAACATGAAATAATGATAGTTATTCATGTTTAGAATTCTATGATTTTATGTGGAATTTCTTGGAAAAATATGGAATATTATAGGATAGTAATTTCGAAATTTATTAAAGCATGAAATATTGATGAACAAGTTGTATATGATGAATATTATGTCATATGATGATAAAAATATATTATGTGAATAAAATAGAATTTTCGAAAAATTATATGGAATTTTCAAAAATTATGAAAAATGAAAGATTATGACGTCTCGTGATACGTGATATGTGGATCATATGATATGATATGTGAAAGAGTTGAGACGTAGGGAAATATGTCTGTGAATACGTAGAATTTGAGTATATACGTAAGATGTTAAGAAAGTCAAGACGCGACGATAGTTATGAAATTAAGATTAAACGTTCGTCGAACGATTTGAACTAAAGAATGAATGGAAGGATAGTACGACGTTGGTTCGGATCGATGATTCTTACGCAGCATGATGATATGCTAAAAACTCGTTTCTTACGTTGATAAGGTTTGACTCAAAGGAGAGGAGAAACGGAAAGTAAAACCCTAAGTGACCTAAGAACTTTAAGTTCTCGAGGTGGGCTTTCTTATCAAAAACCATTTACGAGTTTTTTTGGAAAATATTTTACTGTTATTACTGTACTGTTTTACTGCAAAATTTTGAGTACGATATTGTCGCCGAAAATGTTTTATGTTTCAGATATGTCCATTCGGGTTGCACAGGGCAACAGAAGTTTCTGGTCGGATCCTATGCTAGAGGAGTAAGGAGAAATCCTAGCTAGGGTTGTGTACACTTTAGCTGAATCGCGGTTGCGATCGGTTTCGAATCACGGTTGCGATCATCGTGCGTCCGGTGAAGGAGGCCTCTCTCGGCGATTTATCCATAGCCGACTTGGAATATCGTTGTAGTGATGTGAAAATGCTCGCCGAGCGATGATTTTGAGAAATGAAAATGTATTTTGTAAGAACAAGGCCTTTTTCCAAATAAAACCCTTGTGTCTTCTCGTGATGAGGCGAGACAATATTTCGTAAAGTAAAATATTTTCGCATGTGTCCACCGAGTGCATCTTTGTACTCACCTTGCATATTTGTTTTAAATGTGCGGGTTGAGCGGTGATGGAGCAGGCGGGAGTTGAGCGGAATCTTTGTCAAAAGTATGAAGTATTTTGGTTCACCTTGAGAATGCATCTCCATATGCATGTCTCACACGCTTTATTCACCGCCAAACTCTTGAGACTCATATCTTTTGTTACTATGACAAGCTTCTATTTTGTTGAATCCTTGGAACCACCTTATATATATATATATATATAAGCTATTTTGATCCATCATGATTCTCGTTTTTGTTTGGAACATCTATATTTCTTCATAGATGAAATGAGTTGAAACCCTTATTCTTTCATATTCACTTAAACCGAACCCCAAGTCATGGTCCGGTAAGGATAAGCCAAACCGGGCTGTGACACTAGTGTCACACACCGAATAAGAGAATGCATACGGAACGAGGGCTCGCTCCAATCCGTATTGCACTAGCCAATGCTCCGGGCTGTCAGTTCAAGGCGGGCAAGGAGTCCTTTCCGCATGGCGGTATACCGTAGTGAGGATTCATACCCCAAGACGAAAAGTGCTAAGTTGGTGGATTCTTGAATTATCGACCAGCAAAAGACGATGACCAGGTGTCACAACCTGACTCATCGTGTCAACCCAGCACCTCTGGGGAAAAAGATGGAGAGATCAGCCTTAGGACCATGACTGGCAAATCTAAGGTTGATACTAACGTTTTTGAAATTTCTCCTACATGGCAGGCATACCATCCAACTGGGAGAAGTTGCAGACAAGGAAGGACATCCATCCTGAACACATAAGGGTTGACACCTCGGGGAAATATCCCCGAATGTGGATGTCTACTGGAGCCAATCCACAAGATGTCAAGTTATGGTATGATTTTGGGACACTCGCCTCAGTTTATACCACCGCGCCTAGTTTCACCGAGATCAAGGGTCTACCAAGGTGAATCCAAGAAGCGGTGCATGATTCTTGGGCAAACAACCCAGGACTCAGCAGAGGTGATGTTCTGGAGCTTTATTTCATCAGTGCTGCTCCAGAACCTGTCGGCAAAGGGAGTCACGAAGCCTTTCACTACATCAGGCTTCGACGACCCGATACAAGGGCCCTGAATAATATAAAGGCCCCGACATCGAATTTCACGTTGGTCTCCACATTCTTCGAAGATCAGATCACTACATGGAGAGCATGGGGATTATGGGTCTGTCTTACTAAGATGGACAAGGTCAAGTTTTCGTTCAAGTTCTTTCAGAACTCGGCGAATGGAACTTTCCTGTTGAATACCATGACGGGAAAAACAACAAGCTTCGTAGAGAGTTTCTTCGAGAAAAAGAGGACACTACTCTGGAAAAACAAGGTTGCGGCGAGTAAGGAGACTCATCGCAAATTTTGCAACATGGCCCACTTTGGGCATTGGACGTCGAGTAAGGAGACTCATCGCAAATTTTGCAATAGGATCCAAAGACTGGCTAAGAATGGAGCATTGGGTAATCTCACGATTACTCCGTTCCCAGTCTGCGAATCCTGTATAGAATGTAAGATGTCGACCGCACCCTTCAAAGCGAAGGGTTATAGAGCCAAAGAAATGTTGGAGTTAGTCCATTTCGACTGTGTGGACCGATGTCCACACAAGCTCGTGGAGAATACAGTATTTTGTCACTTTCATTGACGATTACTCAAGGTGCGGATACATATACCGCTTCACCGCAAGTCCGAATGCTTTGAGAAATTCAAAGAGTTTAAGGCGTAAGTGGAGCGAAGCTAGGTAAGAGTATCAAGTCATCTGTGTCCGATCGCGGTGGCGAATACCTCGAGAACGAGTTTATGGACTATCTAGTGAAGTGTGGGATTACATCCCAAGATTTCACCGGCACACCACAAAAAATGGTGTGTCGGGCGAAGAAATAGGACTCTTTTGGAAATGGTTAGATCTATGATGAATTATGCTACATTGCCTATTTCGTTCGGGATATGCCTTAGAGACGGTGGCATACTTGCTAAATCTAGTACCGCCCAAGTCGGTCGAAAAGACCCTTCGAGTTGTGGTTTGGGCGCAAGCCCGGTTTAAGCCACATAAGGATATGGGCGATCCGGCACATGTCTTTGAACAAAAAGGCGACAAGTTGGAGGCTAGATCGACGCAAGGTTGTTTATGGCTATCCTAGAGGAACGAAATGTGGTTTATTCTATAGTCTAAGGATCGGAAGGTCATTATTAGACTAATGCCCGATTCTTGAAGAGGATTATATGAAAATCATAAGTCCAAAGTTGAAATCATTCTTCAAGAATTAGAAGATGATCGTATTCCACCACCGACAGGCCAAAGGTGCGAGATGTCGAATCTAGTGGGAGGATCGACACCAGATACTTCAAGAAATTGAAGTGGGTCGAGTTCCACTGGAGATACCGACCGTACAAGTGGTACCTACACAGCAAGTTGTGCAAGTTAGAGAACCACAAGTATCTGCACCCACCGTTGCCATAGTGCCTGTAGAACCTCGTCGTAAGTGGGAGGGTTGTTCGTCAACCCGAGCGATTTATGTTCGTGGGTGAATCTTTGATTTAGTCCCAGCAGACGAACATGCAATAATCGACCCATGGACATACAAGGAGGCGATACAAGATATTGATGCAAGATCATGGCACACCGCTATGGACTTAGAAATGGAGTCCATAACGGCTATGGATGTATATGAAAGAAACCTCTACCGGATGGCAAGGAAGCCATAGGTAGTAAGTGGATATCTGAGAGGAAGAGATTCCGATGGAGAGGTTTCGCTTTTAAAGCCGTGCTTGTGGCGAAAGGGTACACTCAGTTGAGGGCATCGATTTCGACGAGACCTTTTCACCGTAGCAATGCTCAAGTCCATCGTAATTCTTCTAGCCATAGCAGCCCACTTGAACCCAGAGGTTTGGCAAATGGATGTTAAAACCGCTTTTCTAAACGGTTACCTTGAGGAAGGTAGAGACATCTATATGCAAAGAACCGAAGGTTATGTGGTAAAGGGTGAAGAGCATCTAGTATGGAAGCTTAAGAAGTCCATTTATGGACTTAAGCAGGCCTCCCGATCATGGAACTTACGCTTTGACGAGGTAGTAAAGTCCTATGGATTTACCCAGTTGCCTAGCGAGATTTGTGTGTATCGGTTAGATGTCAACGGTGATGTGGTATTTCTTGCACTTTATGTAGATGACATCCTTCTAGTTGGCAACAACGTGAAGTCGTTATCGAGGCGTAAAGAGTTGGCTATCCGATCGGTTTCAAATGAAAGACTTAGGAGATGCGCGTACATTCTTGGGATCAAGGTTTACCGAGATCGCAAGAAGAAAATGTTGAGCTTATCTCAGCGCCTTACATTGATCTTGTGATTACTCGTTTTAGTATGCGAGACCGCCAAGAAAGGATTGCTACCTTTCGGACATGGCGTTCCTTTATCAAAAAGCGATCACCTATGACCGCAAAGGAGATAGAGAAATGAGACAAGTTCCTTACGCTTCCGCCGAGGAAGTCTCATGTACGCAATGCTATGCACGAGGCCCGATATACGCTATGCGGTAGCATAGTAGCTAGATATCGCCTAACCTCGACAAGCTCATTGGATCGCAAGAAGCATATACTCAAGTACCCAAAAGGACTCGAGATTATAGGCTGGTTTACCATGCGAGATAGTCTAATGCCTTTGGGTTATCTGCACTGGATTTCCAAGTCGACCGTGATGAGAAAAAGTCAACCTCGGGCTATGTGTTTACCTTGGGAGGTGGAGCCGATCTGGCGGAGTGCAAAGCGGCGATGCATTGCGGACTCTACCATGGAAGCCGAATATGTAGCCGCCGGAGGCTTCTAAGGAGGTCAGATGGTTCAAGAACTACCTCATGGATCTAGGTGTGGTACTGGTTTGCCCAAGAGTATCATAGTTTCTCGTGATAACTCAAGTGCGATGGCAAACTCGAAGGAACCACGGACCCACAAGGCGACCAAACACATAGAGAGAAAGTACCATGTCATACGAGAAATCGTTAGACGAGGTGGCGTCTTGATTGAAAAGATTGATACGACGGAAAATCTAGCGGATCCATTCACGAAGAGCACGTCGCAAAAAGTCTACGATGGACACGTTAGAGGACTTGGATTGCGCTTGATGGCACCCACTTAGAAAGGAAACTTTTGTATAAGTGGGAGAAGCAAAGTGATGGTTGTTTGTAATGACTAGTAGAAAGACACATTGTATACTAAAAGTTTGCTTTAGTATAAGTGGGAGATTGTTGGATTTGTATATGAAAGCGTTTGGTTGAGCTTGTATACAATGTTTCTCGTTACCACTATTACAATCTCCTATCGATTTGAATACTTGATTGCATATATCGTGTCCCCTTATCTCATATATAAGTTAGATCATACGATGTGTAGAAGATCACGTAAGTCCGTATGATTGGTCAAGCTTAATGAGATATAAAAGTTTCACACCGAGACGACTTAAGGACGAGTTGTCGGTTTAGGCTGCAGTATAGATAAGAAGTGACTTGACTTAGTTGCTTGTCTATGCTTTGATACGCCTCGCACGTATTGAAGGATCACGGTGAGATGTGTTCTTCTTTTCGACCGTCGTGAAGAACCAAGATCTCGGTGACTTACGATGATCTAAACCTCGATAAGGTATTAGGTGAGTATGAGTTGCTGACCATCACTTTGACTTGTTATGAGTGAGGGTTATATGTTCTAACCCAAGATTCTCGGCATCTTGGGTGGTGGCAGTGCTTGTATGTCACGCTAGTTATCTGTATCGAGTCACCGTATCCGTTTAGGATGATGACGTCCCCTTAAGGAGCTCAAAAGGTTTATTGTACTAAACCCTGCAAGTTGAGTTAGCTCAAGTACAATAATAAGGTTGAGTGGTACTACTTTGAAATGAAGTTATTAATCGCTTTAAGCAATGATTGCTAGAAATGATTAATGGACGTTCGATATCTTAAATACGGGATTCAGAATGTCTAAGTGCAAGCCCGACTCAACTTCGGTAATAAAGGGTAAGTCAACATTCTTTCTCTAGTGGCATGATCGAATGTTTATAAATTAATTTATGTTCGGGTGAACATAAGATAATTAATTTATTTGAGGCCCATCTTTATTCCTTGCATTTGATCCTGGGTGGCCCATCCAGCCCGTGGCTCAAGAAAATCGGCGCCCTAGTAGCTCTCTATGGCAAGATTTTATTCTCTTTATCCCACAAGGATATAATTATATTTATGGTATATGCATAGATCCTTTCCATATAAGATTATGGAAATAATCACGAAAGTATGGAAATAATCCTAAGATTATGGTAATATTCCATATAGATTATGGTAATTTCCATATAGGATTATGGTAATTTTCATATGGGATTAAGGTAGTGCATTATAAATATAAGGTATGAGATAAAGTCTAGGTTAATGCTCACATATTGACAACAAGATTTTCGCCCCTCATAGTTCTCTTGAGAGGATTTTTGAAAATAGTGAAGAGAGCATAGGGTGATTTTCAAGCATTCTCCATAGATCGCCCTCACCGACGTTGGAGATTGGACAACCGGATCTGATCCGGAAGGTCAAAGCACGAGTCCGATCCGCTCGATCCATTCATCTCGTTCCATCGACCTCTTCAGATCCAAAGGTAAACACGTGAAACCCCTACGTGTTGCGATTTAATTATATAGACGCATGCTAGGTTTATAATCAATGTATGGTGAATTAAACACCCAAGATGGATCCTCGGGGCGAGGGTTAACATATGTTTTCCCTACAGCTGAAGACCACCCACCAAAAAGAAAACGACATGGGTGGGTGAAGCAACATGAAGATTCCCACTAAGAAAAGTTAGTGGGAAAATTAAAAGCAGACTCCACTCATCAGCAAACGACAAAGCATCGGCAGAAGAAGGTGGAGTGTACAGGCAGGCCATTTTCAAAAAGAAGGTGGTCCAGACACATGTGAAGACGTGGGAATCTTTTCTCTACCACAAAATAAGTGTCGGCAGGAGACAAGGGTCCCAAAGGACACATGTGAGCACATTGTCACGGAGAAGGCATCCGAGGCAATAATTCAAGACAATAATAGAGTGAATCAAACCTCTATATTAACCCAAGCAGAAGGGAGCTCAGATCATCGAAAAAAATTTCAAGTTTCCTTCAACCATCAAGCAAATAATTCTCTCTTTGTAATTGTTCATAGTTTTCCCTTCCAAGTTCTTTTCCTTTTTATTTTTTAAGTTATAAGAGTTGTATGTGCAGAGAGCACCTAGCTACCATAGGTAGTTAAAAGAGTTAGTCTTCTCCCAAAAAGAGATTCACATATGTATTAAGTATTTTATAATTCCTCAATAAAAGTAAAGGCTTTCGCCCGACTATTCCGGTGTCTTATTTAAATAATCTTTCATAGATATCGCCCTGATACCCTACTAGACGTGTTGACGGGCCGGAACCGCCGGTTTAGGGCCGGGACCGACGGTCCGGCGGTTCCAAATGTGACGGCCCTAGCCCGGCCCTACATACTAGTTGGCGGTTTAGGGCCGGGCCTGAGCCCGGCGGTCCCGGTTCGGGCTCGAACCGCCGGTTTAGGGCCGAGCCCGGCGGTTCGACCTGTTCGCGCAGCGATTTTGTATCGATCCGTTCTCTCTCGTCCGAGCTCCGATTTTCGATCCGTTTGCGCTCACGAACTCGTATCGCGATGTACTTCAACTCTTATGAAGGGTAAAATCTCCAATTCTATCTCAATGTTTCTGAAAATTCAATCAAATATGCAACAAGTATCAAAGTTCAAGATTTTAACAAACTTTTAAGTTTTAACTTTTAACTTTTAAGTCTAAAGCTTAATAAACTTGTAAATATTTTTAAAGTTGTAAAAATTTGTAAACTACTTTTAAATATTTTTAAACTTGTAAATATTTTTAAAGTCTAAAATATTTTTAAATTTGTAAGTGATTTTTTTTATGTTTGAACTTGTAAATACTTTGCATTTTTGCATTTGTTAAAATACGTATAAATATAAAATATGTGTCAACACTTTGCATTTTTTAATAAATGATGAGTAAAATTACATAAATCCGTTTATGACTTTTACATAGGGATGAAAAATAATAATAATAAAGGACTTGAGCTCAATTTAATTTCTAAAATTGAGTTGCCTACATATCCTCATAATAATAGAGAATCAAAGTCCATGTAGTTCTTTTAATTTCTAAATGCTCTACTCCGTCTCCGCACCCGATTCCGATCGATCCGTTTCGGTGAAGGCCTCGTCTTCGATCTCGTTACCATCTTCCCATTGTGGTTCTTGAGCTCTAAGGTCGGCCCTACACCAATCATCGAGCAACATTGTAGCTTCAATGTTCGCGGCTTCATGTTGCTTCTTCTTTGATCAAGCATTAGTCCTCCAATGCTAAATGCTTGTTCAACGGATCTGATGGATGCCGGACGGCAAATAACTCCTTTGCCATGATTGAGAGGATTGGGTACTCCTCTTTCTTCGACCACCACTTCAAGACATCGATCGAAGGACCGCTATCTTCAACACCAAAGACAAAAGGAGTTTGCAAATATATATCTAATTCACTATTACCTTGTCCTCTCGGCCTTTCGAATGTTCTATTTTGGTACATCGAAGTCATTTGTTGCACCAAAGGATCAAACTCATTCATATCAAAAGGAAAATTAATCGTAGACATCATAGAAGAAGGAGGTGGAGTTTGAATATCATCATCACTACCATATTTAGACCTATATTCTTGAAAAAGATTTCTTAAATTCTTTTCAAGATTATATTTGATTTGATCTACATCCGGGAGATCAAAATAAACTAATTCTCCTTCTATACTAGCACCTTGAAAATCCATTTGCCTAAAAGCATCATAATAAACATTAAGCATTTGACAAGTACCATCATATTTCCATTTAGGATCTAAACACTTAGCAAGCAAAAAATTGTAGGTATCTCCTAAAATATTTTAGCCACTTTTGAACCATAAAATAAATTACACCACATAAAGATGGTTTACTAAAACAACTACGAAAAGACATGACAATATGCATGCAATGTTCTAAAACCATAACGGAAGTGCAATAATAAACTCCCGATAATTGTTTAGTTGCACCATGAAATACCTTTAACAATCGATATAAATCCATGCAAGCATCCCAATGAGACTCATTAAGATGTAATTGAATAGATGTAAACTCTTTTCTAAAAAATCACATAAATGACCCTTATATGAAATAGTACTATTAAGCATTTCATAAGTAGAATTCAACGATGAGAAACATCCAATTTGAAACATGTATAAGCAATATTTTTATCGACAATATTTTGCCATTTCTTCCCATAAGTTTTTGAAGCATGCAAACATTTGATAGCATCTCTAATAGGACTAACGGATTCTTGAAAATACTAAGTGCATCTTGAACACATAAATTTAAAATATGACAAATGCATCTAGAATGAAAGTATTTTCCTTCAAAAGAAGGTGCGCATGCTTCAATAAGTTGAGGAATACTAGCGGTGTTTGCCGAAGCATTATCAAAACCAACGGAAAAATTTTATTAATCAAAGAATACTCATTTAACACACCAATTATAATATTAGCAATACCTAAAGCATTATGAGGCTCTTCAAACTCTCTAAAAGCAATTAAACGTTTTTGCATAACCCATTTCGAATCAATCCAATGACAAGTAATACCCATATAAGAATTCTTATTATAAGCATCCGTCCAAACATCGGCACAAATAGAAACTTTATGACCTAAACGAACCAAATATTTCTTTAAATCATGTTTTTTCCATGCATTGTCTCCTAATCTTCTTAAGCATAATACTTCTACTAACTTTGCATGCATTAGGACCAAGTCCTCTTTATAACATTCTTCATACGTAACTCTATCGGCATAATTAAAAGGGAGTTTTCCATAGCACAATATCTAGCCATCGCATCTTCATATTTTCCTTATCAAATTTAAATAAAGTGGACGCACCGTTGTAGAATATTGAGAAGCGGGTTTTAATTTGAGCTTGGTTCGTTGATATTCCATACTCATGAGGATGAGAACCCTCCATGTGCCTATTGAGCGTCCGTAACCTCCTTTCTCGATCCATTTGTAGGTTTTTTGCAATAGTTGCAATAAGCAACGATCTCTTTCGACCGTCGGAAGAGGTGCTTCGCCTAGCACTTCCACTTTTCTAAAGAAAATATAACAAGATATTGTAAGAACTATGAACATGAAATTAAAATTGTGAAACTAATTTGTAAGAAACGTAAAATTTACGCACCTAAAGTGCTTCACAAAAGCGTCGGACTTAAGTTCCTTTGATTTTGGTGGTTGTGGCGGCGATCTCGATCAAAGTCGTCATATTCTTCGTCGCCTTCTTCATCGTCGTCTTGGTCGCTCGAGCTCACGCCACCGAAATTGGGACTTCTTTCCATTCGATGCACCATTTCATAAAATCGAGCATCTTCTTGACAGAACCTTTCGGCAACTTGCCTCGAGATTTCCTCCGCCGCTAAGGCCCTTTGTGAACGTTGAGTTGGAATGTTTCCTCCTCACTTGGAGCTCCTTCATCGCGGCCTTTCCTTCCCTTGTTTAATCGCTTAAAGAAAGACATGATGATTGATGAAGTGAGAAAGTTTGAGAGTTTAGAATAAGAATGAGAGATTGAGAGAGCTTGAGAACTTGAGAGATTGAGTTTGAGAGTGAGAATGAGAGCTTGAAAGCTTGAAAATTAGATGTAAATGAGTGAATTAAGGTTGAGAAATGAGAGATTGAAGTGAGGATAGAGTTAGGATGATGGATATATTTATAGGAGTGATTTTGGGGTGAAAATCGAAAATAGCCGTTTTCTAGCCGTTTTAGCCGTTGGGACCGCGGTTTAGGGCGGACCGCGGTTCCAACGACTCTAAAAGCCCGCCTTGGTTCGGCCCTCGCCCGCTGACCGCTGGTTCGACCCTAGGCTGCCGGTTCCAACGGCTATAACCGGACCGACGGTTCCATCCTAAGCCCGGGTTCGGACCGGCGGTTAACCGTCGATTCGGCCGACATTGAACCGAGCCCGGCCCAGGCCCTAGCTCACGGTTCGGTTCAGGCCGTTGATCCGGTCGGGCCCGAACTGTTGACTTTAGGGCGGGCCTGGGTCGCCCGTGTTCGTAAAACCGTGCATGTCTATACCCTACACCCGAATCGAAAGAAACGAGGGTCAGGCCGAGTGTTTCAAGGAGGTCCAAGGTGAGTCCATCGGTTGCGATCGTGTGGTTGATAGAAGCTCGGGAGGAGCTCGAAGCCGTAAAATCCAACGATCCGGCGAGTCCCAGAGACCGTGGTCAGCGGTATAATGGCAAACTTCGGTTGATTATTTTTATATTATGTACGGAAGCATGTTGGGTCTGATAGTTAAGCATGATTAATATCCATTAATTGCGTGGATCTTGTTTAAATGTGATTTAGTATATAAAGAAATTGTTGGTTTGTTGAAATAGTGGAATAGTGTGATGAATAGTGATGTGGAATAGTAAATGGGTATGTAGTGTATATGTTTTGGGAAATAGGTGTAGGAAGTAGATATTATGGGAATTTTGGGCATATATGTATCTGCCCCTACTAAAAACTGTTGGAAATTATGGATGGTGAGTGAGAATTGCTAGTAATGAGATTCATGGCCTTTGGCCTTTCATTACCAAAGGAAAAAAAAACCGCCGACTCTTGATGTTAAGAGTTAATGGAATATTGATGTTTGTCATCAATTGTGACCTTAGAATATCCCTCTTGGAGTGCTATATATAATGCATCATTCTAGAGTTAGAGGCAGTAAGCAAAAACATTCTATTCTCTCTAGCAAAAGCAAAGTATTCTACTTGCATTCTTAGCTCATAGTTCTTAGTCTTCGAGTTCAGTTCTCGTTTCCATCGATTCGCGGGGCTCGACTTGTTTGTGGTGCTACAACAATGAGACGAAATTCGTTATCTTTGGGGACGAGCCGCCAATCGTGAGCACTACCGGGCGTTTTTCGTCTTGCAGCGAAGTTCAACTTGAGCGACTTATTGATAAGTTCTTGTTATCTTGACATCTCATTTGTAATAGTTATTATTAATCATTTCATTGTAATTTTGCACGATATTGTAACCAATATTCGATTACAATCGCAAGACGAGAAATTTCGCCCAACTCTGCATTCAAGTTACCCGATCGTGCAAATTGAAGATATCGACCAATCCGATGAGTGCCTCCGCCACCACTCAATCCGTTGGAGCGATGCGGTTCCACCATGGCTCCGATCTTTGAACCC
Organism: Salvia rosmarinus; assembly: GCA_036937905.1. Classification (NCBI taxonomy): domain Eukaryota; kingdom Viridiplantae; phylum Streptophyta; class Magnoliopsida; order Lamiales; family Lamiaceae; genus Salvia; species Salvia rosmarinus. The sequence goes on from JAODLM010000895.1 coordinate 66,003, forward strand.
TGCATTCCGTGGCTCAACAACCGCCAATTTTCACCGGCGTCGACTTCAAACGCTGGGCGCATAAGATGATGTTTTACATTACCACAATGAGGCTTGCTAGCTTCTGCGTGAAGGCGGCCGCCTATTCTTCCGAGGAAGAAGCGGACGTAGAAGTGCGTATGAAATCGACACTTGGTATCATTCCGACTATCCGTGTCCGAATATGGTGTTAAATGGGCTTGATAATAGCCTATTTAATGTATTTGCGGTCGAGGATACCGCTAAAGAGTTGTGGGAGGCACTTAACCAAAAGTATCGGTTGAAGAGGCTAGCACGAAGAAGTTCGTGGTTACCGTGCTCACCGAGTTCAAGATTGTGGATTCAAACCGATCATGCCTCAAGTACACGAGTTTCAAGCTCGTTGCACGATGTTCACGCCGAAGGTATGCCTCTGCTCGAACAATATTCCATTGCAATTTTAATTGACAAATTGCCGAAGGATGGAAAGGGTTCAGATCTTACCTTAAGCACAAGCAAAGGAGATGACCATGAAAGCATGGTTGCTCGACTCAAGTTGAAGCTCGAGTTAAGGAGCGAGAGTTGAAGGCTAAAAGTCCGATGGAGGCTAAGGCAACCGTGAGGAGGACCTTCAGAAGCGCCTCGTCCAGATGAACAAAGGCGAGGGAAAGAAGTAGCGCAAAACCCAGATTTTCCGAACGTGCTACAACCGTGATAAGCTGGGCACATGGCTAAAGACCGCCGAAAGTCAAGAGAAAAGACAAAGGCAAAGGCGCGTCAACAATGTTGAGAATGACTTGACACTTGGGACAAAGATGACTTTGTTGGCATGATAAGCTGAAGTAAACCAAGTCACAAATCCTACCCCTACTTGGTTTCTTGACACGGTGCTCTTGTTCACATTTGTGTCCATCGGACTTGTTCTACACCTACAAAGAGGTTGAAGGCATGGTGTGACCGAGGCAAGTGATCATACTTCCAAGGTGCTTGGAGTTGGTACCGTTGTACTTCAACTTACTTCGGTGTGGAAATAACTCGAAGGATGTCTTGCATGCTCCTTCGATCCGCAAGAATCTCATCTCGGCGTCGAGTTGACTAGAGCCAAATTTGATATAGATTTTCGTGGAGAATATGTAATAGTTAGAAAGTTTGGAAAGACTCTCGGCAAGGGTTATGTCTCCAAGATCTTTTCAAACTCGATGTTAGACTTGTGTTCTTCTAAAGCGATTGCAAAAATTAATGAGAATGCTTACTACCGCTACTTGCTTGAGTGTTACGATTTATGGCATTGTAGACTTGGTCATGCTAATATTAATGCTATAAAGAAACTCGCTAACATGAACTTGTTAAAAATAGATGTATCTAAAACACAAGATAAATGTGAAATCGTGTTGAAGCAAAAATGACCAAGTTGCCTTTCAAATCCGTTGAAAGAAGCTCAAAACCTCTAGAATTAATTCACACTGATGTTTGTGATTTAAAGTTTGTACAAACTAGAGGTGGTAAAAAGTATTTTATTACTTTTATTGACGATTGCACAAGATCTTGTTATTTTTATTTATTAAGAAGTAAAGATGAAGCAATTGAAGCATTTCAAACTTCAAGAATGAAGTGAAAATCAACTTAATTGCAAAATTAAGGTTGTAAGAAGTGATCGAGGTGGAGAATATGTTGCTCGTTTCTTTGAATTATGCAACGAAAGTGGTATAATCCATCAAACGATCGCCCTTATTCGCCTCAATCAAATGGTGTTGCTGAACGCAAGAATCGAACTCTTAAGGAGATGATGAATGCGTTATTAATAAGTTCTGGATTACCCCAGAATATGTGGGGGGAAGTCGTTCTACACCCAACTATATCTTGAACAAGATTCCTATCAAAGGGAATTATGTAACTCCTTATGAACTTTGGAAAGGAATGAAACCTTCATATAAATACTTCAAAGTGTGGGGGTGTTTAGCTAAGGTTGAAGTACCGTTGCCAAAACAAGTTACAATTGGACCTAAAACGATAGATTGTATTTTTATTGGTTATGCACTTAATAGTAGTGCTTATAGATTTGTTGTGCACAAATCTGATATACCTGATGTTCATGTGGGAACAACAATTGAATCAAGGAACGCTATATTCTTTGAGAATATCTATCATAATAAGGATAAGAATAGTTCTGATTCAAGTAAAAGAATTGAGGAAGATTCTACCAATTCTCATACTGTTGAAGAAGGTGAACCCTCAAGTTCTAAGCAAGTTTTTTATGGCCCTGCTAATAGAAAACGACCTAGGTCTACACCTGAAGATGTGCAACCTAGACGTGGTAATCGTGTAAGAAAAGCTAAAATTTATGGACCAAATTATGTCGTTTTATTCTTAAATGATGAACCGGTTACCGTAAAAGAAGCTTTATCAGGCCCAGATGCAGATCTGTGGAGAGAAGCAATAGACATTGAGATAGAGTCTATTATGTTGAATCATACTTGGGTGTTAGTAGATCTTCCACCTGGTTGTAAAGCTTTAGGATACAAGTGGATCCTAAAGAAGAAATACAAGTCTGATGGCACTATTGATAAATATAAGGCCAGACTTGTAGTTCAAGGGTTTAGACAAAAGGCTGGGTATGACTTGTTCGATACCTACTCGCCTGTGACTAAACATACTTCTATTAGAACGCTGCTCGCTATTGTTGCTTTGCAAAATCTTGAGATTCATCAAATGGATGTAAAAACAGTGTTTCTGTATGGAGAGTTAGAAGAAGAGATCTATATGAAACAGTAGGAAGGTTTTGTAGTACTGGCAAGAGCATAAGGTATGCAAACTTCAAAAGTCTTTGTATGGACTTAAGCGCCATCCTGAATGGCATATGAAATTTGACAAAGTTATGTTGTCAAATGGTTTCAAAATCAACGAGTGACGAGTGTGTCTATGTAAAGAATTGAATAACGATTTTTTGTTGTTTGTCTTTATGTAGATGACATGTTGATAATGGGAAGTAACTCCGTGTGATTGGAGAAACAAAAAGAATGCTAAGTAAGAACTTTAGCATGAAAGATATGGGTTTGGCGGATGTAATTCTTGGAATTAAAATTCTTAGAACGTCAAATGGAATTGCTTTGACATAGTCTCACTATGCTGAGAAAGTGTTGAAGAAATTCAATGCAATGGATAAACTATTTCAAGACTCCTTGGGACTCGAGTGTTCATTTGACTCCAAATAGGGATGAACTTATAAGTCAAGATGAATATGCTAAGATTATTGGGAGTTTGATGTATCTCACAAACCTGTACCCGACCGATTTAGCTTGCTCTGTGAACAAATTGAGTAGTTTCACGACTAATCCAAGTAGAGAACATTGGAAAGCACTGAACGCGTATTGGGTTACTTAAAGTTTACCCAGAATTATGCGATTCATTATTCTAGTGAGCCCGATGTACTTGAAGGGTATAGTGATGCTAATTGGATATCTGCCTCAACTGACTCGTTTTCCACAAGTGGATACGTGTTCACTATTGGAGGTGGAGTCAGATCTTGGAAGTCCAAGAAAGTCTTGTATAGCAAGGTCTACCATGGAATCAATTCATAGCTTTAGATAAAGGGTGGTGAAGAAGCCGAATGGCTTAGAAATTTCCTCGAGGATATTCCATGTTGGCGAGTCCGTGCCTCCGTGTTGATTCACCGTGATAGTCAATCGCAATAGGAAGGGCACAAAATATATATTATAACAGTAAGTCTCGACATATTCGTCGACGACACAATACCGTGAGACATTTGATCACGAGTGGGGTTATCACTATTGATTATGTAAAATCAATAGATAATCTAGCGGATCCACGACAAAAAGCATTGTCGAGATCAAATGTTTAAACTGTTAGAGGAATGGGTGTTAAATCCACATCTTAAGGATGATTATAGCGAAACCCAACCATGATGATTGGATTGTCCGAGAACATGGTTCAAAAGGACAATGAAGTAATAAAAATCGTGTGATAAACACTCAAACATGCCTATTCTCCGAGAACAACGGTGAGTTTTGTAAGTCCGCAAGTGGTGAGGTTAAGTTTTAACTTTTAACGACTCTTGGATACCTCAAGGAGGTCAGTATAGAGAATACTTGGTTGTAATAGTCACCTATGCAAGTGTGAAGTGGGGCCGCTTCAAATGGTACACTTGTGAATCCAAAGGGTGTTCCGAGGCCATAATGGACACAAGCGTAAGAATTGATGGAAATTGAGATGATATTGTGTCAATATTATTGTCTCAAGATACACCATGGAGGACTAGTTCAAGGTGAAATTACCACTATGCCGCGGTATGCTCGATAATTTCGACTATGGAAGGTTCAAGGCCACAAGCTACCTTTCCAAATGCAATATCGTCTCTTGAGGACTGAACTTTGCGTTTTGCATTTATATGGCATTTCCACTCATGTGGGGGATTGTTGGAAATTATGGATGGTGAATGGGAATTGCTAGTAATGAGATTCATGGCCTTTGGCCTTTCATTACCAAAGGAAAAATGTTTGTCATCAATTGTGACCCTTAGAACATCCCTCTTGGAGTGCTATATATAGTGCATCATTCTAGAGTTAGAGGCAGTAAGCAAAAACATTCTATTCTCTCTAGCAAAAGCAAAGCATTCTACTTGCATTCTTAGCTCATAGTTCTTAGTCTTCGAGTTCAGTTCTCGTTTCCGCCAATCGTGAGCACTACCGAGGCGTTTCTCGTCTTGCGGGCAGAAGTTCAACTTCGGGCGACTTATTGATAAGTTCTTGTTATCTTCGACATCTCATTTGTAATAGTTATTATTAATCATTTCATTGTAATTTTGCACGATATTGTAACCAATATTCGATTACAAAAACTACCGAAGGTGCAGCACTAACATGCGAAAAAGACTAATTTCTAGAGCAGACAAACATAAAAACTTGAAAATTAAAATTGCCATTTCGCAAGTTTGCCATTTAATTCCAGATGCTTTCGTGTCAAAACAATTCCACCATAAATTTTCAGTCAATGTATATACAATAGATGAAGTAATAATGTTTGTTTATTAAGCGCAACGACAAATTATACTGTCCGCCAACAAATACTCTGCCCGATCCAAATGCATCTACAGTGCAAAATTTAGCTTTTGATAACTATACCTATTATGACTTTATGAGCTGATGAGCTTCGTACCAAAGGAAAATCTGCTTCCATTAAGAAATTATTTAATCCTTTCCTCTCTATATATAGATCACATAAGAATGCATATATCAGTGACATGCGAACATTACACTCAACATACGAAGTTACTGCACAACAATAACAAAAATATTGCACTAAATGTAGTATATTAATTTTATAGTTTATATGTTCAGTGCGATTCTTACGATAAATGTGTTCTCACTATATATATTAAAAAAACATTGCAATATTTATTGAATAATAAAGTTGAGGGATTTAAATATATTATTCCAATAAGATTAAAAAAAATCATATCTAACGTATGACATGGATGCATTATGTCAACTGTGTAAAAGTTATTTAATCTAATTAGTATTAAAAGTACAAAAAAAAAATATTACAAGCTTTAAGCCATAGATCCAAATGTACGCTTCCATATATTATGACATGAACAGCGGTTTTCACTCCCCAGCGCCCAAAACCTAGTTCAAGAATACAACTTGAAAGATTATATTGTATCATTAATTTTATGAAATACAAACAATAAAGTGTTTTATAAATATATAATTTCTTCAATAGGCTGTTTTGATTAGAAGAATCAAAATAGTAGCATCCAAATGAACTATATTGAATGGAATATATATATATATATATACCTGATCCGATTCGAAATTAAGGAAAAATCTAGTCAGTATGAGGCTTGAGGTGTTTGAGAATCAAATCACGAAATCTGTCTCTGAGTAATTCCATTTGATGGGTAATATAAAGCTCAGAGTGGTAGATTTTATCCCAAGAATCCTCAAATCTGGCGGCATCTTCTTCCCCAATCAAACTGAGATAGTGCTCCAGCAGCCTCTCTTCCGGAAAATAGAGTCGGAGATAGTTGCTCAGCAGTGGGTACTTTTCCGCCTCCTTCTTCTTATTCTTCTTCTTCTTCTTCTCTTCTAAGCAGCTACTCTTACTCTTCTTTCTAGCAGGCTGCTGCTTCTCATTCAAAACATGCTCTATACTACTCTTTCTCTTCTTTCTACCCTTCAGCTTCTCTTGCTCTATTGGTTCATAATCAGAATCCGAAGAATGATGGAATCTCACCATGTTTATATGTTCTAACAAAAAAAAGACAAATTATTTGTGATTTATGATTTACATATAGGTAAATTTCGACATAAATTTCTCTTTTAAAATACTTACCTTTTTCGTCTCATGCCCATCTTTGAGAATTAATTAGTTTTCATATACAAGTTTGGCAAACCTCTGCCGTATACATATTATGTATGTATTAGTTTAGAAAGTAAATCGAACGAGAAAGAAGAAGTGTACATCAATCGAACTAAATCCGGAATATATCAAATTGATAGAGCAAATCTTTTTTGAAAGGAAAATTACGTAGATATTTATGTTGATGATATATATAAGATTACTATTTACTAGGTTTAGCCAAATTAATTTGTTGAATATCGACTAAGGGTACATTCTCCATGGTTACAAATTTATCATAAGAAAATAGAGATAAAAATTATTTGAAAATTTTATCATATTTTTGTGGTCATGAATTAGAGTGAAAATGAGATATCAGAAGGTGCCCAGAAAAAAATTCATCTTACCCCAAAAAATTATTCACCGTACAAAACACGTGAAAAGAGTGAAAAAATGGTGAAAATATATGCTTTACATTTTTTTCCATAAAAAGGAACACATCCTAAGTAGAATACTGATCGATCTTAATTTCGTTAGGGAAATAAATGCGAGAAGAACACCAAGGATTTACGTGGTTCGATCTATGAATAAGATCTACGTCCACGGGAGAGAGTATTCTTGTATTGAATGTGTAAGCGATTACAAAGAGTGTGAATGATCTATTTCGCCTAATCTAGCCTCTATTTATACACAAATATAATGAGTTTGACTCAATTCAAGTCTTCTCCCATTAGGATTCAAGTCTTCTCCCATTAGGATTCAAGTCTTCTCCCATTAGGATTCAAAGTCTTCCCATTAGGATTCTTTTAGATATGGCCGAGCCTGCGTTCCCATGGTTTTAGGAGTCTTCTTGGGCGAACTTGTCCAGCCGAGCTTGATGTCGAGCTTACTCGTATTGGGCACGATGCTTGGGCACAGTAGTTGGGCAGATCCTATCACAACCCCCAAAAAGACGCAAGCGGTCGTCTTTGGATTGGGGTTGTTTATGACGGCGGGCGTGAACGATCTGTTGACATTCTTCTCGGGCCCGACTTTGTGCGTGTCAATGCTTGAGACATCATATATCGTATGCCGTGCTTGCAGAGGCGTCTGCCGAGGTCACGTGTCTTTGTTTGTATCTCTTGCCGAGGTGTTCGCTTCACCGACGAGGCGTCGTGCCGAGGTCTTCGACCGCTTCACCGACGGGCGTTAAGCCGAGGTCTTCGACCGCTTCACCGACGAGGCGTTAAGTCGAGGTCTTCGACCGCTTCACCGTCGTCGGCGTTATGCCGAGGTCTTCGACCGACTTCACCGACGGCGCTAAGCCGAGGTCTTCGACCGCTTCACCGTCGGGCGTTATGCCGAGGTCTTCGACCGCTTCACCGACGAGGCGCGTCGAGGTCTTCGACCGCTTCACCTATCGAGGCGTTAAGCCGAGGTCTGACCGCTTCACCGACGGCGTTATGCGAAGTCTTCGACCGACTTCACCGACGAGGCGTTAGTCGAGGTCCGACGGCGTTAAGCCGAGGTCTTCTTCCGGCTTCACCGACGGGCGTTAAGCGAGGTCTTCGACCGCTTCACCTGACGAGGCGTCACCTTGCTGAGGCAAAATTGATTGATTTGGATTTGTTGTGCTCGACAAAATAAGGTGGGTGAAATCATCTTTAACTTGCAAACATGTGATTTGGAATAAACATATATATTGTGGGATTTACATTATCGTAAGTTTATGATGATAATCATTGTTGTGTTTTGTTACATCCATGGTGATACGTGTGGCGATCATTGCACGTGTGGCATAGCACGTGTGGCGAATCATAGGATCGTGGCGAGCACTGTGTGGCGAATCATAGCACGTGTGGCGTATCAATTGCACGTGTGGCATAGCCGTGTGGCGAATCATAGCCGTGTGGCGATCATTGCTCGTGTGGCATAGCACGTGTGGCGAATCATACCGTGTGGCGTATCATTGCCTGTGTGGCGAATCATAGCCTGTGTGGCGAATCATAGCCTGTGTGGCATATCATTGCTTGTGTGGTAGGATTTTTAAGCCGGTGAGGTTGAATATGATTGACTATTACTTTCTTGCGATATATACACGTTTTGACAAATAAAATAATGATATTCCTTGTTCCCCACCACTGAGTACGTTTTTGTGCTCACCCCCTTTTTATCTAAAATATTTTCAGGTCAGTGATCATGGAGTGGCGTGGCGGTGTGGGTGTGCCTAGTAGTGTTATGTTGCTTTTAATTCCTTCCAAGACTTGTGTTATTCTCGTTTAAATTATTTTTCTTTATTATCGTTGTTGGATTTGAGTTACTAGAACTCCAACTTATCTCATACTACTAAGTCTTGCGTAGTTTGCTTTGGGTCGTTCGTTGGTGTCAGTTCTTTTGCAAAGTTTAGACTTGAGTTTGTTGGACTTATTATTTGGAAGTTTTATTTAAGAGATTATATATTTTATTATTAAAAAAAAAATTGACTTTCTTCCGCTTTAGCTATTTTATTTAAGAAAATATAGTATCTCTAAATTATGAATTTAAGGCGTTAAGCCGAGGTCTTCTTGCTGGCTTCACCTGACGAGGCGTTAAGCCGAGGTCTTCTGACTGGCTTCACCTGACGAGGCGTCACCTTGCTGAGGCGTTGTGCCGAAGTTGTACGTCGCTTCGCTTCACCTTTCCGAGGCGTTGTGCCAAAGTTGTACGCCGCCGCTTCACCTTCCGAGGCGTTGTGCAAAGTTGTCGCCGCCGCTTCACCTTCCGAGGCGTTGTGCAAGTTGTCGCCGCCGCTTCACCTTCCGAGGCGCGCCGGTTGTCGCCGCCGCTTCACCTTTCCGGCGTTGTGCCAAAGTTGTACGTCGCCGCTTCACCTTCCGAGGCGTTGTGCAAAGTTGTACGTCGCCGCTTCACCTTCCAGGCGTTGCCAAAGTTGTGCCGCCGCTTCACACCTGAAGTCGAATATGTAACCGTGTCGAGGTCGAGGCCGAGGTGAAGGCTCGGGATGCGCGCGAAGGAGGCCGGGCTCACGGCGGCCAAGGCCAACGTCGGTTAAGGCCGAGGTCGATCTGCGGAAGGCCCAAAGTGAGGCGGAGATCAGGACGGCGACGGCCGTGGTCGGCCGTTGGAGGACCGAGGCGGTCGTGGAGACCGAGGGGCGGTGCGTTGGCGGCGGTCGAGGTGGCACAGGAGGCCGAGGACGGTCCGGAGACCGAGACGGCCTCATTGGTGAAGGCGGCCGAGGTGGCACAGGAGACCGAGGACGGTCTGTTGGCGAAGGCGGCCGAGGTGGCACAGGAGACCGAGGTGGCACAGGAGGCCGAGGTGGCACAGGAAGCCGAGGACGGTCAGGGAGACCGAGGACGGTCTGTTGAAAATCGAGGATCGGTTGAGGACACCGAGGTCCGAGCTGAGCACGCTGTCAAGTTCGGGGGCGAGGTTGCGGCTCTAGCAGGCCGGCCAGATCTCGATTCAGGAGTTCGGCCTCGCCCGCGGAGTGCCAGATCATCAAGGAAGGGCACCAGCTCGGCAGTGAGGTGGTAGGGCGGACCGAACGACGAACCCAAGAGGCAGGGGTTCGACCTCGGCCCGAGGAGTGCCCTTTCCAGGTCGGAGCATCCCTGCACCTGCTGAAGGAGCCCCTGTAGTAGGTCGTGGCAACGCCGACCTCGTAGATTGGGTCGAAGGTACCGAGTTAGGTATTTGTCGCCGACCTGGAGATTTTGTGCAGAATTGGTGTAGCTTCAGTGAGACCTGGTGAGACGGAGCTCGGAAGCCCGAATGAGTTTGTATATAGCTTAGGACTTCGTTTTGGTCGTAAATGTATTTAGACTCGTTCCGAAGTGTATATTTTCCCAAATAAAGGGGTGTAATTTGTACGAGATCCGACCTGGACGCCGTTGGCATGTAGGTGTTTCAAATGAATGAGTAACCTGTATGCCTTGCGTGCACGGGATCCGATCTGGACGTCGTTGGCATGTAGGTGTTTCAAATTAATGAGTAACCTGTATGCCTTGCGTGTACGAGATCCGATTTGGATGTCGCTGGCATGTAGATGTTTCAAATGAATGAGTAATCTGTATGCTCTCTTCGCAAGGGCGTCCCCTTTTGAAGGTAATTTGCGGTGTATCCGAATGGATGTTCACATAGATATAAGATGTGACGAAGGCGAGGTCGACCTCGTATTAAACGAAGGCAGTTCGTCCTCGTACGAAGGTATCCGTCCTCGAAATAAACGAAGGTATTCCGTCCTCGTACGAAGGTAGTTCTTCCTTGTATGAGGGTATCCGTCTTCGAAGTAAACGAAGGTATCCGTTCTCGTACGAAGGTAGTTCGTCCTCGTAGAGAGTATCCGTCTTGAAATAAGCGAAGGTATCCGCTCTTCACGAAGGTAGTTCGTCCTCGTGAGAGTATCCGTCTTGAAATAAGCGAAGGTATCCGTTCTCGCACGAAGGTATGGGTTCTGTTTTTGCCGAGGTCATCGGGAGGGTGGTCCCTTATCATCTACATAGAGTACCGTCTTCGACATAAACGAAGGAAATCGATCTCGTATGTAGGAATGGTTCTGTTTTTGCCGAGGTTATCGGGAGGGTGGTCCCTTATCATCTACATAGAGTACCGTCTTGACATAAACGAAGGAAATCGATCTCGTATGTAGGAATGGTTCTGTTTTTGTCGAGGTTATCGGGAGGGTGGTCCCTTATCATCTACATAGAGTACCGTCTTGACATAAACGAAGGAAATCGATCTCGTATGTAGGAATGGTTCTGTTTTTGCGAGGTTATCCCGAGGGTGGTCCCCTATCATCTACATAGAGTACCGTCTTGACATAAACGAAGGAAATCGATCTCGTATGTAGGAATGGTTCTGTTTTTGCCGAGGTTATCGGGAGGGTGGTCCCTTATCATCTACATAGAGAGTACCGTCTTGACATAAACGAAGGAAATCGATCTCGTATGTAGGAATGGTTCTGTTTTTGCCGAGGTTATCGGGAGGATGGTCCCTTATCATCTACATAGAGAGTACCGTCTTGACATAAGCGAAGGAAATATGATCTCGTATGTAGGAATGGTTCTGTTTTTGCCGAGGTTATCGGGAGGGTGGTCCCCTTATCATCTACATAGAGTACCGTCTTGACATAAACGAAGGAAAAATCGTTTAAATTCATCGTCGTATGAAACGCATGCACCTCGCGAGGGAATTAAATTCATAGGGTTAGTCCTCCGAAGTTAGTCCTCCGAAGAGGGTATAGTTCGACCTCCGAAGAGGGTATAGTTAGTCCTCCAAGAGGGTATAGTTAGATCCTCAGAAGAGGGTATAGTTAGATCCTCTCCCAGAAGAGGGTATAGTTAGATCCTCAGAAGAGGGTATAGTTAGATCCTCGAAGAGGGTATAGTTAGTCCTCCGAAGAGGGTATAGTTAGTCCTCCGAAGAGGGTATAGTTAGATCCTCCGAAGAGGGTATAGTTAGAGGGTATCCTCAGAAGAAGGGTATAGTTCTTCCTCCGAAGAGGGTATAGTTCTTCCTCGAAGAGGGTATAGTTCTTCCTCAGAAGAGGGTATAGTTCTTCCTCAGAAGAGGTATAGTTAGATCCAAGAAGAGGGTATAGTATGATGGGAAGAGGTAGCATGCATAAATGACAAATGAAATATGCAAGCACACAAGCAAATAAATCAAAAGATGAGGTCGCCTACTTGGAATTGTCGGGTTTAACATCTTTGGTTATAATACCGAGCTACTTGTTGTTGCTCGTCGAGCTTCTAATGTGGCGAGGTCTCTCTCTTCGGTTTCTACTGGGATTCCGCCTCGGTTCCTCGATCATCGACTTCACGCTCTTTCCGCCCACTTCGCCCGCCTTGGCGAACCGATCCGCTATGCGCCACGGCTCGACGCGATGCGGGGCTCGATTGACGATCTCCTTGTATAGGGCCCCCGACAAGATGCCGTTCTGGAAAGCCGAGATAATGAGGAGGTCGTCTACATACTCGACTTTTAGGCTCTCCTTATTGAACCTAGTCATGAAGTCGCCGATGGATTCACCTCGGCCTTGCCTCACGGTGAGGAGTCTGCTACCGAGGTGGTTTGGACTCGACTTTTGGAAGAACCTTGATGGAAGGCTTCCATTAGGTCTCAGAAGATCCAATCTGCGGGAGGTAGTCGTCGAACCACCGACAGGCGTTGTCGATCAATAACTCCGGAAGAGTTTGCACATGTGGATTGTGCCGAGGCGCCGATTGATCATGTTGTATTGGGCCGCGAGAGGAAGTTCTCTCGACCGGCTCTTCCCAAGCCGAGCTCGGCGCACCCCGCCGCCGTTGTTCTTTGTTGTTGTCGTGGCGACTGGATGTATGACTTCGGTGTTCATCGTCGTGATTGATTCCTCAGTAAACAAAGGTTGATCGAAAACATAAAATTTCGTTTCCCATGCAGCGGCGCCGGTGATCGATCTTAATTTCGTTAGGAAATAAATGCGAGAAGAACACCAGGATTTACGTGGTTCGATCTATGAATAAGATCTACGTCCACGGGGAGAGAGAGTATTCTTGTATTGAATGTGTAAGAAGCGATTACAAAGAGTGTGAATGATCTATTTCGTCTAATCTAGCCTCTATTAATACACAAATATAATGAGTTTGACTCAAATTCGAAGTCTTCTCCCATTAGGATTCGAAGTTTTCTCCCATTAGGATTCGAAGTCTTCTCCTATTAGGATTCAAAGTCTTCTCCCATTAGGATTCTTTTAGATATGGCCGAGCCTGCGTTCCCATCGGTTTTAGGAGTCTTCTTGATCGAACTTGTCCAGGCCGAGCTTGATGTCAGGCTTACTCGTATTGGGCCTGATGCTTGGGCCTGGTAGTTGGGCCGTATCCTATCAAATACATTTATACGTTGTAGCATAATAATATAGCATTTGTCGGACTCAAAATAAAATATAAAACTAATCTACACTTTTATGTACCTATCTTCATAAATCATAATAATGAACTCAGAAACCAAGTTCTAAATATCCCGCTATATATACAAGTTATTATTATATCACTACAACAAAATATTTAAATAGTGACATGATTTTTGAAGAATTGTTTTTTTTTTTTGTCAATTTAATACAGAAATTTAAAGGCTGCGTTACGGTGGACTCGAACGCGAGACCTTTGGCCTCGGACATTAACCACTTTACCATTAGGCCAACACACGCACAGTGGTGGAGCTACACTGGGGCCTGGGGAGCCCTTGGGCCCTCCAACTTTTTTGTAAAAATAGGTATATATTAGATGTAAAAACATTTTATAAAAGTTTGTTTAGTCTGATGGTTCGGACCATTCTTTGTTTGATGAAGGTCGTGAGTTCGAAACTCAGCTTTGGCATCTTTTCTTTCCTTCTTTTTTTCTCTTCCGTTTCTTGCGTTTCTTTCCTCTCTTTTTCTTTTTATTTTCTCTTCTCTCTTCTTTTTTTCCTCTCTTTCATTTTTTTTCTCTCTTTCTTTCCTTCTTTTTTTCTCTTATGTTTCTGGCGTTTCTTTCCCCTCTTTTTCTTTTTATTTTCTCCTCTCTTCCTTTTTTCCTCTCTTTCTTTTTTTTTCTCTTCTGGTTCTTTCTTTTTAGTTCGTGCCCTTTTTCCCTCTCTATTCTATTTCTTCTCTTTATTTTGGGATCTTTTTTTTCTTTTTTTTTTCCTTATATAATTTATTTTATGTTGATAAAATAAAATATGTATAAATAATAACACTATATATGTGAATTAACTCTTAGCTAAACACGTATGCTCTCTCTATAGATATTTAACATTTAATAACTAAATCTACTATAGTCTAATAGGTTATGATTTGTATCTCTCATTTAGGAGATCTTGGTTCGATACCTCTTAGCTACATATTTTCCTTTTTCTTTTCGTATACTTATTTTCCTTTATCTTTCTTTCATTTTTTATTATAATAAACTCATTATATTATTTAACTTATTATTATTTTAAAATTTTATTTTATTATCTTTAAAAATTATTATTAATTGGGCACCCCAGAAATATTTTTTGGCTCCGCCACTGCACACGCACACTATTTTATTTTATTTTTGAAGAATTGTGACACCTATGGATGTCACTTAATAAATTTGTGACATCTTGTGGATGAATAACTATTATGCATGTCACAAAATTTAGTGAAATTCATAAGTGTAGTTATTTTTGTTACATACGTGTAACTATTTTTTGTGACATGTGAAAGTGTAACTATTTTTTGTAGTTCCTAGTTTCTCATATTTGAACTTTTTTTCTCTCTCTTTTTTCTTTACCTTTCAATATTTTTTGTTTGGCCTTGATATCTGTTATATTTAATAAATTAATTGTCTATTATATTGGAATAAATTATCTCTGTTATTTTGGAAATGTTAAGTCCCAAAAAGGTCTCAATTTGGAATACCAAAATCGGACAACTAATTGAATATATATATATATATATATATATATATTAACATTTGAAACTCTTGAGTTATAGTAAAATTTAGTTATATTCATATATGTAACAAAAAAAATTATTGTGACATGTTTAAATGTAGTAAGGTTTAATTACATGGATAGATGTGATAAATTTTACTACATTTTCAAGTGTAACAAAATTTACATACATTTTTATGTGTAACAAAAATATATTGATGCATGTATTGGTGTAATTAAATTTTACCACATCTAAAGATATCATAAATTTTGTAACACTTCTCTTGGTGTCACTAAAAATATGTAACTACTAGATATATTTTTTGTAGTGTATAATTTTTTTATAGTGTATTATTCAAATATTCACTATACTTCAATGTTATATATAAATAATTTCATAAAAATCGGAATTTATTAAAACAACGAAACATAATTTTGCAGTAACAGGGAAATATTTTAATATTCACTATACTTCAATGTTATATATAAATAATTTCATAAAAATCGGAATTTATTAAAACAAGGAAACATAATTTTGCAGTAACAGGGAAATATTATATAATAAAGTGCGTTACATTTATTATGGCTAGTTTTAAATTTGGAATTCGGTAACTAACATGTAAACTCATTATTAATAATCGAAAAACTAATATTTTTCACCATTTACATGTCGTTTTAATCTCATCATTAACTTTTAAATGAGGAACACAAAATGAGGAAAAACAAACCATGCCTTTTTATTTATTAGAATCCAATCCCATAAAACATAAAGAAATTTTATAGGCTAACTAAATAGGTCAAGCCTTTAAACTGAAGCAAAAGATATAAATAGATAATATGTCTGATAATTAAATAACATATAATTAAAATAAATTAATAAATAAAATACTCTTATATCGAAATGATTCGCCCTCGAATCATATGCAATCTCATCTCCAATTACTCTGTAATCAATATTGGTCTTTTCATAGATAAAATTGGCTTGTTTCCACATAAAAACCAATAAATGTCGATGTAGCGTCACATTATGACTTCCTAGAAGCCACGTGAAACTATATAAAAGTAGGCAATATTTTGCCTCCAAAGATAACTTATCCATAGTTTCTGCAGCAATGATGTTTGTACAAAACTTGACTCCACACTCAAGTGACAAATCTTACAATTGATAGTGCAATTGGGCTAAAGCCGCACATACCACTAAAGCTTGTCTTCCTCTTGAAACATAGAAGATGGGTCATATATCATAAATTGGAAGACTCTTATAGTCCTCAACTTTATCCTCCTGCAACACATGAGATGGATCATCATCATAAATTGAAGGACTCATGTAGTACTCAACTACATCCTTTTGCAACATAGCATATGGATCATCGTTATAAATTAGAGAACTCATATAGTCGTCAGCTTTATCAAACTAAGCAATTGTCACGATCCGACTACTTAATTAAGTAATTAACTAAGTAATCAGGCTATGAAGGGATTAGAATAAGAACATAATAACTTCAAATCCACTGTTTTTCTAATGATAAAATGACTAACTTTTAATTAACAAACAAAAGAGTAATATAAAGTCAACATTTTAAGTTTCACATATACAGCACCAACATACAAAAGGGTTTATCGTGATTCGACAACAAAATCAAATGAGTTTGACAACGGAAGGATGGATGAATGTCATGTGTGAAGACATGACATTCAGGGCATAATAATAATTACAACAAAAGAATCCTAACTCAGCATCATCTTCCATCGTTATCTCCGAGCTCAACCTGCATAAAGAAAATGCAGATCATGAGTACCAACAAGTACTCAGTAGGTTATCGCCAAACAATAAACTTAAATGACTTACCGAACTTTCTCATCATAAGAATTTAAATAAATAGTACCTGAATAGACTTCCAGTGACAATAATTTTTATGCAACCGTACCATGCAATCTCATGTAATATTGTGTTATGATGATATATCTTCCTGTGTTGGTCCCGAAGGTTACCAATCACAGTCCTGCCCTATCTACGTTATTCGGTAATGAGAAGTAGGCCTCCTTCTCAATACCTTGACCGGTCTACATAATCATAAACTTTTCGATCATTGTCGGTATATTTATAAACTTCCCGATCATTGCCGGTCTATGAAATTATAACTTCCCGATCATTAACAAAATTCTTCTGTAGATAGGTAACATGAACTTATTCTCAATAATAACATGATCTTATGCTCAACAAACAATATGAATTTATGTTCAACAAATAACACAATCTTATACTCAACAAGTTATACGATCTTATGCTCAACAAATAACATGATATTATTTTCAATAAATATCATGAGTTATTTGTACAATAATGTGCAAGATATAAATGAAGTTTTCAATATCCAACACACATTAAAGAGAAGAAAACCTACTTGGTACATCGTCACTCGAGGATTTCCTCATTCTCGTTCTTCAGAACGCCCTTGTCCTTGCTTGATCCTTGTAATTAAAATAATTATCGAACTTAGTAACATTCTTATTCACTTGAGCATATTACATCTTATTCTTGATTTTACCGAATTCTAAGACTTAAGTTAGGCTATTGCATTCCTTAACATCTTATGTCCTTAATAAACTTAAATTTTAATAAGTTACATAACATGCCATAATTAAAAGAATTTAAGTAACCTATGCTTAGTTTCATTAATGTACAACATTATCAAACCTTAACTTAAGACAATCAAGTGAAAAAATCTCACTTACATACTTATCATAAGTTCATTAATTAAATTCCCAAAACCTTTTATTAATATGCCGATTCTAACAAAATTTCGGCAGAGTAAGTTTTATAAAATGAATCGCCATTTCATTCAAAATTCAACCAATTCATCCCAAACTCCACCAATCATCATTATATGTATCAATACACACTTAACAACTTAAAACAAGTGCAAACTCATTCATTTATACTATAATTATGTTACGCCCTTCAACGACATCATTATGTAATTACATGAACATTTCACTCTACAATCAATTCATATATATACTTATCCATCATCAATGATCACTAATCCATAATCAATTTAAATCTTAATCAAACTCATCATAAAATTTTAGCAATTTAGCATAAACTTTAATATTTCAACTTTCAATATATAAGTTCATAAAATCCCATAAATTCAACTTAAGCATTATTTATATCATAGATCTCAAAAAATCATATCAAATACATCAAATAAAATCAAGAAATCAAAGATCACTCAACCTCATAATTTTCAAAAATGAGGGATAATATATACATTCAATTCATTCCAATTTCTTTTACTAAATCATGTTTATTTCCACTTAATTACACATATCTAAACTCAATTTAATCAAATCATAACAAATAATTAACATGAAAAATTAGGGTTTATGCATGCTTACTTTAATTCACCAACTTCATGAATTTCAAGAATTTAAACCATAGATTATGATATTTAAGCATCATAAACATAAAGAAATCAATAAATATAACAAAAAAAAAACAATTCAACCTTAATCACAAACATGAAATTTTTGAAAACTATGATATGTGAGAGCATCATGTTCTTCAAATTTAAACACAAGAACTTGGATTAAATAGGATATTTACCTTCTTTGGAATTATTTCCCACTTAATTCTACACTTAACTTTGCATTAAAGTGAAGAAAAAAATTGGTGTGTGTGTATGGTGTGTGTGCCGAAAATGGAGTGAAATAAGGGAGGTTGAGGATGATCTTTAATACTTATGGTTCTAGAAGATGTATATATATAGATTTATTCATTTATTTATTCATTTTCTTTTTTATTATTTTGGAAAATTGCTTAATTATTTTTCTAGAATTACTAATGTTGAACATTAATATTCTTTAATAGTAAAAACTCAATTTTATCATTAATATAAAGATCCAAAATAATTAAATCCATTATTGGAATTCAAATCATATATATATAAATTTAATTCTTTCATATGTAAAAATTCAAATAATTATTCTATAAATTCATAAATTTTGAAAATTATAGAAAATAATTTCTTTATCACTATATATTAATAAAATAAATTTATTTAAGCCATTTAATAGCTTAAAATTATTTCATTTCATTTTATAAATAAATCTCACATAAATAATAATTTATGCATTTCTTTAGAACATTTTCTATTTAATGAAAATTTTCATCCAAACACACAATATTAACCATATATTTCCTATTTTATCATAATAAAACTTGTTTCTAAATAATATCTACTTCTTCTAAATTCTATTCCTTCGATTAGCAATTAATCGAATTTATATCGCTTACTAATTTATTATGCACTTCTTTATAAATTTGTAGAGATGCAATGCCTTTAAGTCCTAAATTAATGCTTAATTAGGCTCTAACTAAGATTAAGAGATTTTCGGGTTACTACAACAATATTGTCATCTTAAGTTGCAAAAGAATTTTCCATTCTAACTTTATCCTCGTCCAAATCATCCCATCTATCAAATCGGAGTAGAAGGCAACGTTGTGGGTTGCATTGAATGAGATCAAGAATTTGGAAGACTTTGTCTTCAAAATAGTGAACCGTTGAGACAAATTGTCGACTTGCTATCAAAGATCATCATAAGTGATCTATGCAAGTTGCCTACAAGGAGGCATCGTAGATAGACTCTGGATACTGAATGATGTAACAGTAGCATGAAAAAAATAGACGAATACCTTTGATGATTCAATAATACCGAAAGCAAACGAACACAATATTGAAATTCCATTAATTCCTGATTAATACTTGGCAAACATAGAAGAAGGAAAAAAAAACCTTAGCTTTTTATTCATCAAAATCAAACTGCGTAATACAAAAAATAAATTCTCATATATATAGTGTCACACTCCAGTTTCCCAGGAAAAAAAACGGGCTAAGTGACGGGACTGCTATGCTTTCTTGAATAAATGGGTGATGTGCCCTTAGTAAAAAAAAATATGTCGTAATTAAAAGATGACAAATACAACCAAATAGCATTGATATTCCCCTAATAGGATCAAGTTCGAGGATCTGAGACTTGAATAACTTACATACTAAGCATATGGTAGATGCGAAAAATAGTCTTCATGAAGGCGAAGACAATAATAGTTCATTTTTAGATAAACTATGAAACATTAACATAATTATAATAAAATTTTCACCAAGTGAAAGTATGGTAGTAAAACAGATCATTTTGTTATTTGAAAGACATCAACAACCTTTCTTCAGCCTCGCACATCACCACTAATTGTTCAACCTGAAAATATTTTGAAAACATTTGGGCTAAGTACTAATGTACTCACTAGGCTATGAAACTTTTAAAACACTTCTGAAAACAATTATTCATGCATGAACAGTATAAAATAGAAAGTTTTAAAACGAAAGCCCATTCTATGTATACATAAAAATCTTTTGAAGCTTCATTTTTCCTGATTCAACTATTGGTGCTTATCCACACCTATTTTTCGTTCAATTTTCCTGAGACAACATGTTATGTTTATCAGATATAGGGTTCTCCTATTACTAACCCTGGTGTACACAACATTGGCTATATACATAGCACAACATCCGATCTTTCCTGGTTGGCAAAACCAACAATGGCATAAGCATTTATCCAATAGTGAATAAAACATTTTAAGCATGAATAACTACCTTTACCTTTGAGAACTTTGAGAGCTTATTAACTCAAAATATATTTTGAAAATCCGAGTTGAGCTGGGTTTCGTCAAAAACCTAAGTATCATCTTCTGTAGGGCCTACAAGCTAAGTTCTCAACTTAAGTAACAACCCTAAAACAAACCAACCTTAACATCTTTCATAACTTGTCTCATTTTACTAACTAGATTCACTACATCCGAGTTTTCAAATTTTAAAAAATAAATCTTGAAAGTCAATTTCTCAGCTAAGGGCACCAAAAATACCCTTGCTCGCTTCTACTTTGAAAACTAAATTTGATTTTGAAAATCAAATTATCAAAAATATTTTTATTGGAAAAGTATATAAAACTTTAGCTTATTTCAAATAAACTATTTGAAATGCTTTAAACATATAATCAAGCAGTTCAAACTAAAAAATATGCACACAACAATATTTTCATAGGTCCACAAAATTATACATCGAGCAATTGTTATTCATAAATAATAAACTCAAACAAATTTGAAATCACTTGTAAACTTTCCATAAAGAAAATTTCATTCTATCTTGTTATCTTTCTGAAATATATTAACAAGCATATTTAAATTAATTATGTTATTCTCAAAAATTAATCACTATAACCCAAATTAATGAACTCATAATCAAGAGATAACTTGATAAAAATATTTAAGTTATAACATTTACTAACACAATTTAAATGTCATGATAATTTAAATCAAACATAAATTAAGCTCAATTAAATATCTTAATAAGAGCTTAAGATAAAAAAAACTCATTTCATTTATCAGCCCCAAAATCGCAACCCACTATTTAATTTAAGAAAGCCTTAAACTTGGCCCAACAATCATTTGCAAGGATTAAACCAAATAAATACAAGGCCCAAATAAATTAAAAACCCAAACTAACATAAAAAAATAAATAAACTCTCTATCTCAAACCCCTCCTTCCCCATCGATTTTCTCTCTCTCTACAGATCACAGAAACCCATCTCTCGTTTATCCCTTCTTCTTCACGATGCCCCTGTCGCCTTGCTGGCGGCAGTCGTCTCCGTCCCTCTTGTTCTCATGCCTCTCTATCTCTGCCAAACAAATCCACAAGATCCATTTCTCTCTCTAAACTCTATTCACTCTCTAGGAACACACAACCCCATCCCCCATATTTCTTCTCTTGTCTCATTCTCTAGGAACACACAACCCCCTCATTTATTTTCCTGTCTCCTTCTCACGGTGGCAGCTACCCTCGCCGTCTCCTACCTCTCTTTCTCATCTCCCTCAACCCCCTTCTCACACCTTACTTGTTTCAGACGACAAGGCCACCACGAGCCACCGCCGCCATTGCAGCAGCACTGCCGCCCCACACCAGTGACACCGCCAGCCCTCTTCCAATGTCGTTCTCACAGTGAGCAGCAGCGGTTCCTGATGCATATGTAGCGATGCGCCGCTGTCTCACCTCGGCATCCCCGCCGTTGTTGTCGCAACACCAACCACTAAGCTCTCCACTGTTTCGGCTCACCCCCAGAGATAAGACACAAGCAAAACAAGAAAATCATAATACAAGCACAGTGGGAAAAGAAACAATCTTGCAAAAGAAATATACATATGTGTATAAATGTATTTAAATATATGTATGTTAGTCCTAAATAATCATGGTCCTGCAATGGTGCAGATTATGGAATACACATTTCCTTTTTGTTTTTCCTTCTTAATTAGTTTGTATAAGTTCATATCTCGGTAAAGAAATACTGCAAGATTGCTTATTTTCTTTCATAACTACGTTGGTTTGTGGAAATCATGATATATAAGTCGGCGAGTGTGCGTGTATTCGATATTTATGTTGGCTTGTTGTGTGAAAGTTTATATATTACCTTATAGGAAAATATAAATGAATGAGTTTGTGTTATATATTACCTTCTAGGAAAATATAAATGTACGAGTGTATGTGGATGTTGAAGTCCTTGGATTTGGATCGGTTTGAGCTGATTATTGCCATCCAAATATGGTGGAATGTTATGTTTGTGGTGATGCTTTGATAACTGCAGGATTGATAGGAATTTAAGGCTCAAAGTATTATGTCTGGAATCTGCAGATGTATAGATAGATTGATGAGGAGTTTGCTATGTTAAAAGAATGATAGGAGAAAGAATTAGAGACGAAAGGAATGTCCGAAAACCTTTTCAGACGTGGTGCGAGAAATCGGGAGTCTAGTGATGGATATTTATAGAATGAGACAGGCTACGTGGAACAAGGAAAACCATACAACTTAATTTGTTAATTAACTTTAATTAACCCTCATTAGCATATATCTGGATGTTTAATAATCAGGCCCTTTTTTAATTGATTAGTCTGGCCTAGATGTGTATATAGGGCTTGGGCTTCTTTAAAATAAGATTTGGCCCAGGAATGCAAAGCCAAACAATTAAATTCAAAAAGACTATCAATTTAAAATTGGTCCAACATCTCAATTACACTCTAGCTCGATCATATTCATATAATTACATGTTGACTTTTAGCATGCAATGCATAAAAATTGATGTTGCTCAAAATTATGATAAATCGTTTGTTGGAATTAAAAGCATTTTTATTTCTTTTCTTCGGGTAAGAATCGACTTAAATTATGAATTTTAAAATTCTTCTAAAATCTATTTGAGGAAAAACAGGATATTACATATTTAAGTATATATAAATTATTTATTATTTTATATGTTCGTGAAAATGTTCGAATTAAGGTTCTCGAACATGTTCGCGAATTAGCTCGTTTGAGTTCAAGCCAAACATGTTCGCGAGCCTACGAGCCGAACATATCTAAGTTCGAGTTCGGCTCGATAAACTTATCGAGCTCGATTCAAGACTCGAGTTTGGCTCGTTTACAAAATGATCGAATTTCGAACGAGTTTTTTTTTAGCCGAGCTCCGAATGTCTCACGAACGGTTTGGTTTGTTTAGGTTTGGTTTGTTTACAGCCCTATGCATTGATGTATTTGTAAATTTTGAAATAATTAGTATTACTAAATGCATATCTTATTTTATTAAAAATATTTCAACTAAAAATCACTTTAAAATAGTAATTCAATTACAAAAAAAATATAAAATTTTATATTTTGATAAAAGAAATAATATGGAACGCATAATTAAGGTTAGATGTCGTTGGGGAGCAATGACTACTATTTATCTATATATATATATATATATATAGGGTAAATATCACTTTAAATCTTAAACTATACCCATTTTGTCAAAAATATCATAAATTTTAAAAAAATATCATTTTAAATCCCAAACCATTAACATTTTATCAAAAAAATCATAAACTTTGAGAAGTATCACTTTAAACCTCAAACTATTAAATTTTTTTTATCAAAAATACCCTACATCAATTTTTAAGCTCCTGAAATTGGACGAGAAATATCTTCTTCTCGTTCGATGAGCCACATCAAAATTTCAAAGGCAAGAAATGAACGCTGGATATATCCGATGAACCAATCAGAAGATATTTCTCGTCCAATTTTGGGAGTTGAAAAATTGATGTAGGGTATTTTTGATAAAAAAAATTAACAGTTTGAGGTTTAAAGTGATACTTCTCAAAGTTTAGGATTTTTTTGATAAAATGTTAATAGTTTGGGGTTTAAAATGATATTTTTTAAAGTTCAAGATATTTTTGATAAAATAGGCATAGTTTACGGTTTAAAGTGATATTTACCCATATATATATATAGAATTATTTATATATATATATATATGTGTGTGTGTGTGTGTATGTATGTATATATTTTGGCATGTGGTGGAATTAAATTTCACGTGAATGTGTAATCACATCATTTATATTCACGTGAATTTCAAACGAGAAAATAAAATAATTAGTATGTAACTAATAAAATCAAGCATAAACATAATTAATAGGTAACAAAAATTATAGTTAATTATTAAAAATCATATATTCACCAAATATATTGTCACGACCGAACTTTACTAAGGATAGCTAAGCCGGAAAATAGTGACCAGAGATGGAAAATTAGGTGAGGGGATAGAAAGGGGTTGAACTTGTTTAATTAAAAGATGAACTGATAACTGTAATTAAAATATAATCAAGTGTTTTGCAGCGAAAAAACATAGTTGAGATACACGTATGAAGACATGTATCTCGGGGCATTATTTACTAAACTCGATAAAAGCTCGGCTCCGCACTTCACCATTCACATCACAGCTCAACCTGCACATTTAGAAATATATATAGGGCTGAATACAAAAGCACTCAGTGGTCACATGTCGAAAGATACATACATACTTGTATAAACTGTAATTTGTCATGCCATCTCAACAGTAACACAAGAGGTTTTATCTTAAAAGGCCCAAACTTACTAAATTTTTTTGTGAAACTAAAGTTCGTCTGATCAGACTAAGTTCTCTTGTAATCACCATATTTGTAACTATTGTTGTGTCCCGGGAAGGAGGCCTCCTTCCACCGTCACTGGACCGGTCAACCCTTTAGGATGACTCTCGGTCACTTGTGTACACAAATCCTGCCTAGGGGTCCCTAGCACAGGACTCGAATTTGATTCTCGGAATTTTGGCATAGCCAAACACAGATAGGTATCATACATAAATCTCAAAATATTTATGGCAAGATAATACTTGAAAGATTTTCAGTTCAAAGATTTTGAAAAGAAAATAAATGCTTGAATGAATCATTTGATTTTGTTTATATATAAGAAAGCCCACATGTTAGTACTATTACTCACAGGACCACAGTCTTTTTCTCGCTACTTCTTTGTCATTTCGTCGTCCAACCTTTATCGCAAGAATTATAAATAAGAATTCCGAAGCGAATGATATTTCTTATTGAAAGAAATTCCAAACTTTATCCAATACGATTTTATTAGGGATTTTGCACTCTTTACTAATACTAGCGTTAAAATACATATAATTAATCGCTAGAAATTCCGACTTATTTCTTATCTATTAGAGATTAAAGAACTTTTCTCTTGGTTGATCATTAGGATGAAATCGATCATTCAAAATTATGGATGTTGGGTGCATCTTAAAATAATTAATCCATAATTGAAAGCTAATTTAATAGCTTAACTCTATGAGTCTAACATCAACTTATAAATAAGTTAAATCTTGTTTATTAAGAATTAGTGGTCCATTAAATTAAATTAAAACTGGCTTATAAAACCCAATAATTATTTTATTGGATCACTCATTATAAATTTAACTAACTACTAAAGTCAATTAATTTAATTAGACAATTGGGCTCAATACTTAAAAGAATACTAACATTAACATTAGGCTAAGAAGAAAACAGCCCATGTTCTTATTGAAAAATTCGAAATCCCTTATTTAATTTCGGCCCAATTGTTGTCCAATTTTTGGCCCACTTAATGGCCCAACACCATATCACTTTAGAACCCTAGCCCCCTATCCTTTTTCCATTTTTCTATGCCATTCTCTTTCTCGCTTCTCACAGCGGCGCAGCCTCCTCTCCCTTCGACGATTCCATCGTCTTCTCCGACGATGCGTCGCCATCACGACACAGTCCCTTCCTTCTTCCCCTTCCTATTGCTCTAGCACACACAAACCTCACCATCCTCCTTCCTATTTCAACCGATCGGTCAGCGGCAGCAAGGAAGTGTCACCGCTGCTGCCGTCGCCGTTTCTTCCAAAAACGTCGCCGTCGAGACCACTATCTCGCCTTCTCTCTCGTCATCTCCTCCTCTAACTCTCACGCTCCTCATACATCTCTCGTTCCTCACCTTATCTATCCCCAATTTCTCCCTCCACAGCGAACAACCTCTGTCTCTGTCTCTCGTTCATCTCTGACCCCTCACACAACAGCCGCACCATCTTGTCCCTCTCGGCGAATACGTCATTGTTGTGCCCGCTCCGGCGACATCGTCGGATTTCGCAGCCACAAGGAGGAACCTTTTTCCTTCTCTCCGATTTACGCCATCGCCGCCACGGTTCCTTCGGCAACATCGCTACCGTCGGTCCTCTCATCCGTGCACCGCCACATCGTTGCCTGTAACCGTTGCCTCATCCATCTCTCATTCATTCTCGGCTCTCTCTCGGTACGCACAACCCAGAGAGCTCATCTCTCTCTTTGCGCCGTTGCTGCCATAGTCTCTGGCAGATTCTCCCCACCATCTCCGGCGATGATAGAGAACAGATGTAGCTGCCTGTCATTTCTTATTTCCCGTCGAACAGCCAGCGTTTGATCCAGCCGCTGCATCATTAATCTACCCAGAATTGTCGTGCTGCCTTCAGCGGCGTCGGTGATTTCTCTTGGCAGCAACCTTGCTGCTTCAACCATCTGTCCAACCGAGCCAAGCCCATACTCATGTTTGTCTGATTGAGAGCTGAGCCCTAGTTGCTCGGTTCCAGCATAATATGCACCGAGTTATGTAGTTACTGTATTATGATTCGTGAATAGGCAAGATGGAAATCTTTTCTTACTTTTGGTATTCTTGTTTTTGGTTTATGTTACAAGGAATCAACAAATTAGGCTGTTTATGGTATAGCTTGTATATGTGATAAAAGTTTTTGAATTTGTTTGGTTTAACAGGGGTAGACATGATATATTTTTCTATACTTGAAACAACACATAATTGAAGTAGAAGTGTCAAGGGTGAAACCTGTTAGTCGTGATTTGTAGTCCTCTTGATTGAGTGCTCCTCTTGTTGCTGACAAACTTTGAAGGCTAATAGAAAGGGTTGTGAGAGAAAAATGTTTACCATCTTGAGCAAACACGGAGATCAATTTCATCTTTTTTTTTTTGTATCATGGGGAACCAGCAACACATCGTGCAATAGCCTGCAACCTGTGACCTCTCGGTCACAGGAACCCATGGATAAAAGGTATATTTGATAAAGATGTGATGTAAAATGTTGCAAGAGTCTTCAACTTAGTACTTGTTAGTGAGTAGGGTATAAGGTGGTTGATGGTGATTGATTCTAAGTGTTGGGTAAAAGAGGAGAGATTTTAGAAAAAAGTTTTGATTTGACTTGAAAAGTAATCGCGGTAAAATGTATTCGGCTCGTTTATGTTTCGTCTGTCGTTTAATACTGTTATCAATTATCACATTTCAATTTTAAAAAAAAATGGTGTTAATAATTTATTTTGATTAATAAGATAATATCGACTCTCGATTAATATTAACGAGTACACAATATTTGGATAATAAATAGCCGATGATGGCTAACCTTGTCGGCTAAGAGTAGGATTCATCTCAACGAATTCACAGAGACCAAGTTTGCCAAAATTGAACATCACTGGAGTATCGGGGTATGTGTTAGTTTAAATGTTATATCATATATTTTCTTTAAACATATATCATATACATATATATAATATGTATACATATATATATATGTATATATTGTAGATGAAGATCCAGAAGCTGGTTATCGAGCAAAGTCAACCAATGGAAGGGTCGAGTGAGTCTCTTAATTTTGATATGAATCAAATATACGTGGAAGCGGTTGGTTGGCTTGATAAAAAGAAATGGATGTTTGGCCGGTGGACTTGCAAAGAGTTTCAGAAGCGATACTTCCACTACCACATCTCATTTCTGGTCACTGGTATATGACCAACGCTTCGTTGATATGGAGCAACAATTGTATGAATGAGATGCACGGAGACAGCTGGAGGAGCTGCATAAGGCAGAAGGATGAGCAACAGAGGCAAAAGGATGCGCCAACACAACAAGAGAATGAGGCCTTAAAGGCTCACTTAGAGGCTCAACAGTGAATAATGGACCAGCTTCTCGCACTCGGGACTTGCACCACCACCACTTCCCCATCTGATGTACTAATTGAAACATGTATGAATGTTGAATTAGTTATAAATTACTCTTACACGTTTTTTGTTAAGTTGATGTATGAATATTATAACTTGTAACGTTTGATGTACTATTTGAATACCTATGAATGTTGAATTTGTTATGAATTCTTGTTTGTAATGGATTATTGGGTTATTGGATTATTGGTAACGCAGTAGGTAGTCGATAACTTGGTAATATAAAACGAAAAAAAAATATTACAAAAAATCTAAAAATAGTGACGGAACAATGACAGACACTTCAATATACGACATCTACTCTCATCGAAGGAACACCGACGGACATTGATGCTTTGACTTCAACGATGATCCGACGAACACAGTCCTTCAGTAACTACAAACCCAAATGTTCGTTGTTACTCTGACGAAGATCTAATAGCCGAAGACAACGTGATGGAAGAAAAGGTGTCGGCAATCCATCGCGATGTCGTCGGTATTTGCCGATGGACCACTTACTTCATTGGTGAACTATTCATCGACGTGTAGAAAAGTGTCGGAAGTTATCAATTGGCAATCTATCGGTGTTTCTTATTACCAACGAATTCCTATAAATTACCGACTCATTTTTCCGTTGGTGTCTAGTGCAAATTTTGTGGT
Organism: Salvia rosmarinus; assembly: GCA_036937905.1. Taxonomy (NCBI): domain Eukaryota; kingdom Viridiplantae; phylum Streptophyta; class Magnoliopsida; order Lamiales; family Lamiaceae; genus Salvia; species Salvia rosmarinus. The sequence continues at coordinate 94,845 of JAODLM010000895.1, forward strand.
GCACTCAATTTTGGGACTATAAAGCCTTGTGTGACAAGCACACAGTACCACGCTCTATAATCCGAGGACAGGATGTCAAGCATAGATCTTTCTATGCAAGCTTTCACTATTCGAATCTAGCTTTGGAGATGGGTTTTACTTCAAAGATTTACCAAGTATATATGATTTAAAAGCTTTCGTCCATAATTTATTCATTTTTTTATTTGCTCAATGTACGTGGATTGTACATGACCAATATACAGAATTGATCGATCTTAATTTCGTAAGGGAAATAAATGCACGTAAGAACACCAGAGATTTACGTGGTTCGATCTGTGAATAAGATCTCGCCCACGGGAGAGATAGTAGTCGTGTATTGAAAATATGAGGAGTGATTACAAAGTGTAGTTGATCTTTCCGTCTAATCTATCCTCTATTTATACACGATTATGATAACACGGATCTCGAATCCGAGATCTATTCTAAGATAGGATTTGAATCCTATCTCTCTCTAATTAGGATTCTCGTAGATATGACCGAATCTTCTGCGTTCCTCTTGGTTCGGAGCTTTCTTGGGCGGACTCGTATGAGCCGAGCTTCATATCGAGCTTATTTATGTTGGGCACGATGCTTGGGCACGAGAGTTGGGTCGTATCCTATCATATCCCCCAAAAGACGCGAGCGAGGTCGTGATGGGTTTGGGGATATTTGCCGAGATGCGTCCGTGACGGAGTGGAGCATGGTCGATCTAGTAGTTATCCTCAGATCTTGACTTCGTATTTTGTCGGCTCGACTTGATTAGTCTTTGCTACCGATGTCGTTGGATGGGCTTCATTCGAGGCTTTATGCCGAGGTTTTGATTGACCGCCGACGAGGCGTTATGCCGAGGTCTCGACCCGCTCACCGACGAGGCGTTGTGCCGAGGTGTTTGGACCGGCTTCGTCGGCGGTGTTATGCCGAGGTCTTTGGTAACGGCATCGCACGAGGCATTTTACCGAGGTGTTTGGGTCGGCTTTGCTGACGAGGCATTTTGCCGAGGTGTTTGGACCGCTTCTCTTGACGGTGTTATGCCGAGGTCTTTGGTAACCGCTGATGAGGCATTTTACCGAGGTGTTTGGGTCGGCTTTGCTGACGAGGCATTTTGCCGAGGTGTTTGGACCGCTTCTCTTGATGAGGTGTTATGCCGAGGTCTTTGGTAGCCGCCGACGATGCATTTTACCGAGGTGTTTGGGTGAAACCACCGACGAGGTATTTTGCCGAGGTGTTTGGGTCGGCTTCGCTTTACGAGGCGTGAAGCCGAGGCCCAACGCGGATGCCTCATAGCATTTAATGCGCATTTAATGTAGCGGTTGGATTCCCAATAAAGCGCATATTGGGAGAATAACTTCCGTGATCGCCTCGCCTATCAACTTGTACATTTCAATATTCAAAAATTCGAAACTTTTGTGTTCTAAAGTTTCTCTGTCATCATTATCGCCTCGTGAGTATCGGTGCTATCTTCTCGAATCTTCAAACCAAGAAGTTATGGCTTCCTCATCTTCGTCACCTTCGATCGATTCTCACGGCCCGAGCCGATTGTGTCAGGTCACCACCGGATTCTCCGGTGGATTTTGAAATTTATCATCTTGGTTCCCCCCAACCTACCTTGTGTAGATTAGATTTTCCGCCTTTCTATGATTTAGGTAAAGTTTATTCGTTTCCTTCTATTCTGACAATCCCTGTGATATTAGAGCTTGCCTCTAAATTTTTTGTTCCGAAATCCGTAGGGTTAATTGCCCCTCGTCCGGGGGACGTGGCTAGCCTCCTCCGCACGGATTTGTAAAGATATCTGAGGACGACCTTAAGTGCGGTCTTCGCCTTCCTTATCCTTCCGTGTTTGTTGAGTTACAACGGTTTTTGCTATCCCTTCGCCCAAATAACACCGAACTCTTTTCACACCGACGGGCCTTGGTATATATGCGCATAGACATAGCGCCCGTTGAGTCTAGGGCTCATCGTTAGATTTTTTCCTTTAAATTTAGTCTTTGGGTGGTATTACTTAGCACCCCGTCGTAAATTTAAAATAAAGACAAGTCGAAGATATGTGGCGGAAAAGTACTTACGCGGTTTAACGTTCTATGAATTCGCTTGGGCGTGAGAGGTTGGCGATGTAGCCGTTGGGGATTGCTTGGCGATGTGGAGACGTCTGGACCGGGTTGGCCGGTTGTGAAGTCTTCTCCGAGGCGAACTAGCGGTGGGCCGAGCCCTATGACCTGCTGCTGCAGACGAGCCGGCGGTGAGGCCCCGCACTTAGCTCTAGTGTCGAGAATATTTTGTGTTGCTCTGTATTGACTTGATATGTGTTATTTACGTAGTGGAATTCGTCTCCTCGAGGAAGAAAGGGTCGGAGTTCGAGGTCGAGCAATCCAAGAAGGCGGCGAAGACTCGCCCGAGGTCACCCGAAGAGGCGAAAAGGCGTGACCTCGCCTCACCAGGCGTTCGTCGCCTTAGCCCAAGACTTCGTCGCCTCAGCGAAGCATTCTGCCGCCTCCGCGCCTCCCGCTCCCGGAAAAGAAGCGTCATCCTCGGCCGGCGGCGGCGGCGATTGCACGATCCTTGGTACCGAGGTCGCACGTCCATCTTTTCCCGGGTAATGCACTTTGTCTTTGTACTTTTTCAAGTCGTGTTGAGGCTTTGCTTGACGTTGTTAGCTTTATTACAGGGACCGAGGGCGAAAAGTCGATTCGGCGGTGTCCGAGCTTGTTGTCGGGCATCCGAATGATGATGTGGCTCATTTGAGCATTTGGCTCGTACGCCCACGAGTGGAGGAGAAGACCCTTCTTGTGGCGGAGGCGATCGAGCGGAGGAGAAGGCTCGGGTTGCGGCCGAGAGGAGGCGAGGCTTTGGCCGTGGTGGAGAAGGTCGGTGGGATTGAGGCCGCACAGGCGGAGGCGTCGGCCGAGATAACTTTGAAGGCGAGGCGGCCTCGCCGAGGCGGCAAGGCGGATTGAAGGCAGTGGGCGTCAGTGAGGAAGCCGGGCGGCTTCGCAGGGGGATCTTCTCCGTGCTTACACCGAGAAATTTTTTTGGTCTCGGAAGTTTTCCGGGCTGGCGAACAAGATGGCCGGCTGGCTGAATAAGAGGCGGTGTCAGACACTTTGGATGGCGTCGCCGATGACTATCGACTTAGATAAATATAAGTATGGATACGAGGTGGAGACCGACGCCTGTGCGGTCTTATGTTGGTCTCCCATTGGCGGTCGAAGAGCTCGCCCGTCGTTCGTAGTCCGCCTCGTCCTCGACTTTGCTGACTGCCGAGTCCGTCTGTGCTTGCTCGGTGGATTGAGATCCCCTCTCCGAAGCTATTATGGCCGAGCTGACTAAGGAGCCGGAGGCCGAGGTGGTGCCCGTTGAAGCTGATAAGGAGACCGAGGTGTCGGCGGCCGAAGTTCAGAAGGATGCCGAGGTGTCGGCTGCTGAAATGCCTGAAGCCGTTGAGGCCGAGGTAGAGATTGCCGAGGCTGAGGCAGGCGGGGTTGGCACTGAGGAGATGCAGCTCGGAGCTGATGGCGGGGTCAGTTGATCCTTGTAAATTTTTTTTTTTTTTTTGTGTACTTGAGCACGATATTCTGCCCTTGAGGCCTTAATAAAATTTGCTTTTCACTGAAGAGACTTGCCTTTCTTGTTTTCTCTTTGTCCAGTCTTCTCCTGAAATGCCTGATGCTTCCCCTTGGTTAAATCACATCGAAGCTTTGATGCGGGCTCTTGAATCAAAAGAGGTCGAACTCCTCCGTTTGAGGGAACAGCTAGACCATGCGCAGCGAGGCGATCTGGCTTAGGTCCGCCCAGAGAGGCGTGGACGAGCTTGTGCTCGCCTCTTGGAGTTGGAGGAGAAGTTCGAGATTACCAAGGAGGAGGCTAGAACAATAGCTGAGGAGCACTCCGAGTACGAGGAAGTCATCCACAAGTGGTGGGATGACCATTCCCGAGGTCGGCTAAGGTTGTTGAGGCGCCGTCATTTGCGCGAGGTGCAGGCGTGAGTACGGCAAGAAATCTCGGCAGTTCACTTGAGCGGTTCGCGAATTGAAAAGACTGGGAGGCATATACAAGCATCGTTGCTCGACAACCACGGCTCAAGAACCGCTTCGACCGGATCTGAGGCCTCTTCTTGCCGGGCTCTGCTGCCGGGACTACAATTTTGTTCAATTTTGAAGATCCGGAGTGGCGAGCTCAAGAGAGACGCGCTATGGCCCAGAGAGACGTGGATCCTCAAGGGCCAAGTCGTGCGTTATCGAGCGGCCGAGGTCGATCTAGCAGGGCTGCGTCGTCGAGTGGCCGAGGTCGAACTGGCATGGCTCATAGCGTAGATCGAGGATGAGGTAGAGGTAGGATTGTATAGATGCTCTGTTGAATCCCGATTTTGCTAGGGATTGGCTCAGCTTTTCCCGGCCTCCTGGACCCTCTTCGTCCTCGTGATGTACAAACTGTATATGTTGAAATAAGAATTATTTTTGCTTTGTGTTGACTCTTCGAGAACACTTGTCTTTAATTACCGTAACCAATAAGAAGGTAGGTCGTCCTTGTTTAGGCGAAGATAGCTCGTCCTTGCCGTAAACCAAGGTAGTTTGTCTTCGTACGAAGGTATCCGTCCTCGAAATAAACGAAGGTATCCGTCCTCGTACGATGCTTCCTCGAAATAAACGAGGGTAGTTCGTCCTCGTATGAAGGTATCCGTCCTCGAAATAAACGAAGGTATCCGTCCTCATACGAAGCTTCCTCGAAATAAACGAGGGTAGTTCGTCCTCGTACGAAGGTATCCGTCCTCGAAATAAACGAAGGTATCCTTCCTCGTACGAAGGTATGGGTTCCTGTTTTGCCAAGTTTTATCGGGAGGGGTGGTCCCCTTACGCGCGTTTGAAGTTCGTCTTCGTATTAAACGAAGGTAGTCTGTCCTCCGTCGAGGGTATTGTTCGTCCTCCGAAGAGGGTATAGTAATTTTTATAAGAGTTATGTGCATAAGTGACAAATGAAAACATGCAAGACAAAAAATAGATAGAGAAAAGAAAAGATTTTTATTGATAAGAGGTAATGGAACAAGACGAACAAGACTCGGACTCGACCTAACAGGACTCAAGACTCAACTTTTGACACTTATGCAAAATATCTCTTCAAATGAATGATGTGCCATGTGTTGGGTATTTGCTCACCGGACAAATGGGCGAGCTTATAGCTCCTTTTCCGAGGACTTCTTTGACCGTGAAGGTCCTTCCCATGTGGCTTCCAGCCCGAGCTTTGCGGCTTATCGACTTCATTATTTGAGCACGAGGTCACCCACTCGGGCTGTCGGGACTTGACACGCTGGTTGTAATACCGAGCTACTTGTTGTTTGTACCGAGCTTCCTCGATGTGGCGAGGTCTCTCTTTCTTCGAGCGGATCTAGATCGGTTCGTAGATTTTCCCATTTGCTTGGCGGAGAAGTGAATGGCGCGGGGCTCGATATTCGATTTGCAGGATCACCGCCGGTTCCATACGCCTTGGGCCGTAGGCGTTTCTCCGTTCGCCGTCCGAGGTGTTGTTCGGTATGACCATAAGACTTGTGGTAAATTTTCCACCCAAAGACCCTTAGCTCGGTCAAGACGGGTTTGAGACCCTTCACAATCGTCTGTTGGTGACTTGATCGACCATTTGCTTGAGGATGGGCGACCGAGGTGAACTTTTGTTGGATCCAAGCTCGACACCAATCTTTGAATATCTTATCGGTGAATTGTGTCCCATTATCCGAAAGAAGGATATGAGGATGCCGAATCGACATACTATGTTTTTTCGCAAGTTGAGGCGTTTTGCTTGTGATCTTTGCGAGGGTTGACTTCTACCCACTTCGTGAAGTAGTCAATCGCGACAATCGTGAATTGGAGTTGCCACAGTGCTTTGCGAAAGGGCCTACGATGTCGATCCCCATGCATAAATGGCGAGGGCTTTGCACGGAGGCGAGGTCGGTCTGCGGTAGCCTTGGCACGCCCCGTGAATTGACACTTGGACACCTTTCACAAGGTTGAATGAGTCTTGAACATTGTCGGCCAATAGTATCCCCATCGCATGACCTTCTTTCGACAAGGCTCGGGGTCCGATGTGACTTTCGCATGATCCTTCGTGCACTTCCCGTAGTACGTAATCAGCTCGGTTGGACCCAAGCATCTTAGGAGAGGTGGAGGTATGATTTTCAGAGAATTCCTGCCCGAAGACATATCGCAAAGATTTGTTCGGGATCCTCCGGCCTCGAGCTTATCATGGGGATTCGCTTTCTCCGGTATTCTTGAATAGGAGTCATCCAATTAGGCTCTTCATCTGAGACTACGTTGACTTCGGCTCCTTCATTAGCATCATCTATGCTTCGGTTTGAACTTCCTCTCTTGGCGGGCTTGTTGACGACGAGGCCAATTTGCTTAAGATGTCACCGCCTGCTTTGCTCCCTGGGATGCGAATTATTTGGAAGTAGGAGAAAGTTTGTTGTAGGCTTTTGGCTTTCTCGAGGTATTTCTTCATCCCATCGCCTTTTGCCTCGTCTTCCCAACATGTGGCTTACGACGACTTGAGAGTCACTATGAACTTTATCGTCAGATCAAGACTTTGAGCCGTGCAAAGTCCTGCGATTAAGGCCTCATATTCTACGTTGTTCGTATTTTGAATGAGAACGAAGTGCGATGTGATCTCTTGGCCATCGGTCCAAGGAGCAAGATGTCACCCTCTACCCGTTTTCCCGAAGCCCGTCAACGATTTGCCGGCAATCCTCGGTGTTTTCTCCATTGGTTCGGCTTCGGCAGTACGACACGGACTCGGAGGGCTTGGTTTCGCCAAGTGAACCTCGGAAGAAAGTCCGCAATGCTCGACCTTTGATGGCTCGACGGGTGAAAGATATATCATGCTCACCCAGTTCAATTGCCCACTTCGTAATTCTCCCCGAAGCTTCTGGCTTCGTTAACACTTGCCGAAGTGGATGGTCAGTGAGGACTTGTATGGGATGTGCATGGAAGTATGGACGTAGTCTTCTTGCAAAGATTTACTAATGTTAGGCGAGCTTCCAAAGGTTGATACCTTGTTTCGGGCCTTTAATGCTCGGTGATGAAGTATACGGGAGTTGATGTCCTTCCTCTCGTGCAAGATCGACTTATTGTTTCGTCCAAGCGGCGAGGTATAGGGAAAGGACCTCTCATTCTTTCTGAACAGACGAGTAGGAAGTTTGGCGAGGTAGTTTTGAGATCTTCAAAAGCGGACTTATGTGTATCATTCCGTGAGAACTCAGGAGCCTTTTGAGTACCTTGAAGAAGGGTAGCGCTTGTCATGGCCTTTGAAAGAAAACGGCTTAGTGCGGCTATGCGACCCGGTCGGTTTGTGCACGTCGTGAATGGTCTTCGCATCTTCATTTCTAGAATGGTTTTAACCTTGGATGGGTTGACTTTTAACCCTTCTTGTGAAACCTAGCATCCTAAGAATTTTCGGATGAACCGCAAACGTGCACTACGGGGTTCGGTTTGAGGTTGACTTTCAAGTAAGTCGAGGACGATCCGGAGGTCGGCGACACATGCGGCTTCCTCCATGCTTTTACTACGATGTCGCCGACGACACCTCTACATTCCGCCTATGTAGGGTGAAATATTTTGTCTACCATTCTTTGATAGGTAGCTCTGCATTCTTAAGTCCGAATGGCATCTTCCCGTATGCGAAGACCAAGTCTCAGTAATGAAGGCTGTCTTGGCTGCGTCTTCGTCATCCATCAAGACTTGGTGATACCCTTTATACAAGTCTAAGAAACTGAAGACTTCGAACCCGACCAATGCGTCGACCTTCTTATCGATGTTGGGAAGGGGATAGCAATCCTTTGGGCAATGTTTATTGAGGTCAGTGTAGTCAATGCACATTCGCCACCCCCCTCCTCCTTTCTTCACCATCACCGGGTTGACTATCCATGTCGGATATTTGACTTCAAACAATATGCGAGCTTTTAACAATTGATTTACCTCGTCATGGATGACTTGGTTCCGCGTTGCAAAATTGCGCTTATACGCCGAGGCGGTTTTGTGCTCGGGTCGATGTTAAGCTTATGGGTGATGATACCCGGGGAGACCCCGGTCATGTCGAGGGGCGACCAAGCAAACACGTCTCGGAATTCCCTCAGGAGTTGGATAACCTGTTCTCTCAATTCAGATGCCTCGGTAAAGCCAATCTTGACGACCTTGAGTGGCTCGTCTTTGTATAGCGTGACCTCTTCCACCGGGCTGCCAGAGATAGGCGTTGTCTCTTTTACTTCCAACTCCTCGGGTTTCTTTAGTTGCTATGCCTGTGGGTGCTAGGTTGGAGCCCCTGCACCTCGTAGGGCGACTTGTAAGCATTCCTCGCCTCGCTTCGATCCCCGGATCACGGCTACACCCCTTTGTGGGGATCTTCATCGTCAGGTGGTATGTTGAGCATACCGTCCTTACAAAGCATTCAGCCAATCTCGCCCCAGTATGATGTTATACGGCGAGTAGGCCTTCACTACGAAGAAGTGTACCACCTTGGTGGAGCTTGTCGAGCTTTCCCACCGTGACGGTGGCTCGATTATCCCTTCCGGCGTGTCTCTCCCGAGCGAAGCTTCGAGTGGCGGCGGTGCTTGTGCGAGGCGCGCCTCTACTCCTAATTTATCAAAGCATTCCTTGAAAGGATGCTTACCGACGCCGCCACCGTCGATGTATACGCTTCACCAACTTGTTCGCGACCATTGCACGGATTACCAGCGCATCACGGTGGGTACTACCGCAGGATGTGGTCGTCTTCGGAGAAGGTGATCGCCTCGTCCTTCCGAACCTCTTGTTGGCGGTTCGCGATATGTGGACCTCGAGCTTGGCTTTCAAAGAGGACTTCGTAACTCATGGGAGCCCGTAATAGTGGAGATGACGTCATATTACGGTTCGTTGTCTCCTTCTTCGTCTTCACGCGCTCGCCTTCTTGTTAGGGGCACAATTCCCCCTTCTTGCCTGTTTCTTTTTTCTGGCTTCGATGAGGGGCCTCGTACTGTCCAGCTCGTCGGTCATGACCTTTGTATTTTCTCAGGACCCCGTCCTATACTAACACCTCGATATCCTCCATGAGGTCTCGGCACTCCTCCGTGTCGTGCCCGTAATCTTCATGGAAGGAGCAGTACTTGTCCTTTGTTCGGCGTTTTGACCCACCTGTCATTGGTCGAGGTTTCTCGAACTTATCCATATGGAGTTCGTAGATTTCTGCCCTTGGCTTCGTCAAAGGAGTGTATTGAGGTCGTTCAGAGGTGTTGCGCGGTCCGAGCCTAGACTCTATGGGCGGCGATTCTTTCCAAGACGCTTCGTCGGCCTCGCTCTGATCTCCTCGCCCTTCTTCTTCTTCCTTTTCGGAGGATCCGTCTTTTTCGCCGCGCTTTATTCTATCGCCTCGTCCGCCTTGGCGAACCGATCGACTATGCGCCATAGCTCCGTGGCAGTACGGGTTCGTACTTGACGATCTCTTTATATAAAGCCCCGGGCTGGATGCCGTTCTGGAAGGCTGAGATGATGAGGAGGTCGTTCACGTCTGCGACCTTCAGACTTTCTTTATTGAACCTGGTCATAAAGTCGCTGATGGACTCGTTTCGGTCTTGCCTCAAGGTGAGGAGATATGCCGAAGTCATTTTTGACTCGGCCTTCTGGAAGAACCTTCAATGGAAGGCCTTCATCAGATCGCGGTAGGAACCAATGCTCCCAGGAGGTAGACTGTCGAACCACCGTGACGCTGTCGACTAGCAGTGCAGGAAGAGCTTGCACATATGTATTGTGCCGAGGCGTTGGTTGATCATATTGTCCGAGCTGCGAGATAAAGTTTGCGGGTCCTCGGTCCATCATAGGGGTGATGCTCGGCACCGATATTTTTCTCGGGAGCGGGTGTCGAGTATTTCGTTTGAGAACGGGTGACTATCCTCCGTGCACCGCCGAAACCGCCCTACGGAGAGTGAGGCGGAGTTCGTCGACCGAACTCGTTTTGGTAGTGAGGGCTGGCCTCGCGGCGGTCGCGACGTCCTTTCCCGCGTTGTTCGTCCCTCCCGTGGTGGGCTTGGGCCCTGACTTGTGCGGAGGTGTGGCGCCCATGATTTGGATCTTGGGGATCCACTCGTCGCGATGCCTCGTGTTTAGACGAGGCTTCGCTTCTTTCTTGGGATGTGGCCGACCTTGTGCTTGGCCGAGGTATTGGAGGAAGCTCTCCTTGTTTTCTCAAGAAACCCTCGACAGCGTCGTCGAGGTTTATCCGAGAGTGGAGGTTCTCCTTGGTTCTTCTGCGATTTCTTCGCTTTGGTATCCTGCTTCTTCATGCAGGATGGGATTCTCTTGTTCGTCGAGGCTTTGGATATGCCCTTCGGGGGTCGATTCCAGGACCGGGCTTTTTCCAAGCTGAGCTCGGCGTGTCCGACCGCCGTTGTTACTGTTGTTTTCGGCGGTGACTCGGGATGCGTGACTTCTGGTATACATCGTTGTGATTGATTCCCTGTAAATGAAAGTTGATCGAAAACACAAAATTTTCGTTCCCACAGACGGCGCCAGTGATCGATCTTAATTTCGTAAGGGAAATAAATGCACGTAAGAACACCAGAGATTTCGTGGTTCGATCCGTGAATAAGATCTCGCCCACGGGAGAGATAGTAGTCGTGTATTGAAAATATGAGGAGTGATTACAAGAAGTGTAGATGATCTTTTCCGTCTAATCTATCCTCTATTTATACACGATTATGATAACCTGGATCTCGAATCCGAGATCTATTCTAAGATAGGATTTGAATCCTATCTCCTCTATAATTAGGATTCTCGTAGATATGACCGAATCTTCTGCGTTCCTCTTGGTTAGGAGCTTTCTTGGTAGGACTCGTATGGGCCGAGCTTCATATCAGGCTTATTTATGTTGGGCCTGATGCTTGGGCCTGGGAGTTGGGCCGTATCCTATCAAGAATTTTGAGTACTTAGTGTGTAACCCATCAAGTTTCAACGAAAAATCACTTTATATTGTAATTTATAAATATAATTTAAAAAATAAATCAATATTATATTTTAAAAGATAATTTTTCTATAATTCATTGAAAGAAGAGTTAGAAAACAAATAAAATTATAATAGATTTTTTTTCAAGGGTGTACGTTTGTTTTTTTCACACTTTCTTTATCTTGAAGAAACCAAAAATAAAATAAATACATGTTTTAAAATTTAATAATGATTTTTTATCTAAATATAGAAAGTCAAGTAATTTAACTAAACTATTTCTTTAAAATATGAAAAATTAGCTTTACAATTATCTCACAGTCATACATAATATTGTTGGTTGTATATTGCATCTGACTATCCACGCTATAATATGATAATATTACATACAAATATTAAATCCAGCATAAAAATAGATGTCTACTTTAAAAATTCCTGAACACTTTTTTTGGCCAAGAATCATGAGTATTCTAGGCAGAAGCATAGAAAGGAAGGAGTATACATAGGATTGGACAAAAATTACTGGAAAGATAATTTTCTAACTAAAAACGAAACAAGATGTTTGTCAGTAATATTGATCACCCCAACAGAAAAATAGAGTAGTAAAGGCCAAATATTATTGCTCTTCATCTCCCAATCTCTGTAATTCAATTCCAAATGCTTTAATTTCCTGTCAAAACAAACCCAACGTAAGTGTTCCGTGGGCATATAAAATACATAAAATAACGTTAATTTGCTCTATTATAATCTGTCAGTCGACAGTTAGAAAAACAATAAATCATTTATTGGGAATAAAGTTTTTCACTTTTTTTTTTGTCATTAAATACAGAAATTTTAAAGGCCGCGTCACGGTGGACTCGAACCCGAGACCTTTGGGCTCAGGCATTAACCACTGTACCACTAGGCCAACATACGCACACAAAACCTAGCTTGATAGAGTAAAAATACTATTATGATTAGATCGTCATGTATACGAATGTAACATCTATAAAAAATCGTTTTTTCTATGTATTACAGTAGAACCAAATATATTTTGACATAAACTCCGGTTGCATCCCCAACCCAAAACCTAGCTTGATAGAATACAGGTATCTTATTACATTATTTTATGAAACATAAGACTAGTTTTATGAATATATACAATAAAATCTGCGACAGGAAATTCTTTCTGTATTAGATGTTGAATGGATGAAGAAGAAAATACCTGAATTTGCGGAAGTGTATCTAGTCAGCTTTGATTGAGCATTTTATTGATTAAATCTTCAAACCTTTGAGTAAGCCTCTCGGTTTCAGTGTCTATATGAAGTTCTGTTAGGCATATTTTTTGAAAAGAGCACTCGAAGCTTTCGGCATATTTTTTCCCAATCAAACTAAGATTCTCCACAACCGTCTCCGGCTCACATATGTAGCGTAGATAACTGCTCAGCATTGGATACTTTTCTGGCTTTAATAATTTTCTACCCTTTTCCTTTGTCGGCTTCTTATTTGGAGCATGGGATTTCTCCATGTTTAATTGTGTTTGAGCTGCGGCTATCTCTACCATTATAGATTATGGTTTATGGTTTACGGTTTACATATATATACCCCTAATCCCTCTAATTATAAATTGCTCTTTTGATATTCATAAATTTCCTTTTCAGGTTTACATACCAAAACTGTTTTGGAACTTTACCCCTCTCAAGAGAAAAAGTAGAAGGAAATTTTGCGATGATAAGGTACCTATGATATTAGTGTGTTTCTTATATCTTTTTATTTATCGACTGTGTGATAAATTGTATTATTGGAAAGGATGAACGTATCTGGAGAAGAATTGTGCCGGATTTAACACGGATGAATAATATTAACACATAAAAATTGTTAATTTTTAGAGACAGTTTGCGAGGATCATAGGAATTTATGGGATTAACCGCTTTTAGTTTTGCAGGTTTCATTTTTGTTCGTTTTTTATTCATATGTCAAAATTTAAATTTTCTTGAGGGCCGTGTCTGATTTTTTAAATTTAGGAATATGACATTTTTATTTAATGGTAATTAATGAGCGTAAATTATGGGATGCCTTGAATAATCCCATTATATTTGAACTGCATAATGAAATACATACATGTGCAAAATCGAGAACATAAACAAGTATTATGATAGAAGATAAATATACAAGTGCATAATGAAAAACATAAACAAGCAGTATAAAAATTATATGTATATTTTTACATTGTCATTAAGACAGCATGTATGTATATTTTTCATTTTGCAATGTCATTAAGAAAACATATAAGATGCATAATCAATCAATCAATATAAAACATGATTTTTTTGTCAATTAAATACAGAAATTTTAAAGGCCGTGTCACGGTGGACTCGAACCCGAGACATTTGGCCTCGGGCATTAACCACTTTACCACTAGGCCAACACACGCACACCAATATAAAACAGGATTAGTGAAACTTAGTGTCACCTCATCCCCTATCTTATATGGCACCATTAAATTCTTCTATTCTTATTTATCTAAATTATTTATTTCTAATCATAATCCATCAATTGAACAACTTATATATATACTTAGGATCAATGTGTATTTTTTCATCCTACAATTATCTTACACAACTAATTTAATTTGGCTAATTAATTAATTAGGTGGCCAAATAAATAGTTATATTTTTAAAATTTTAGACTATCCATTTAATGCCACCTTGTGGATGAATAATGGATTTAATTTGTATGGTTCAATTTGATTATATATCATGATCGATTCAAGGATTATACATGTGATATAATCTCAAGTCCAATTATATATAATATAAATAGACTTAGATATATAAAAATACAATTGTCGTTCAATTATATAATTAGTCCAACATGCTTAACTTGCTTAACTTTGTACTGCTCACAACCATCATATAAACATATTTAATTAACAACCTAAACATCTAACAAAAATCCTCAAAATTCTCATGAAATAACCAAAGCATATAATTAAATTTTTCATGGATGGATTTTTGATTTTTTTTTGTATATCTAAATAGTTTAGATAATTTCTAACCTTTTAATCCGAGTCGATCGTCGAAGAATTCGATTTTTCTAACTTGAAAATGAAGAAAATATGGAAGAACACTTCCTCCTTTTTTTCTCTCTTTTTCGATAGTTTTGGAAGAGGAAGAAAAGAAAATATCTACTTGTGATGTATTCTCTTTATTTATGCTCTAGAAGAAGATAACTATCTTCTTTAGTCAACTAAAAATAAATATCTTCTTTTAGTCAAACAAAATAAATATCTTCTTCAATCAAACAAAAATAAATATCTTCTTCAATCAAACAAAAACAAATATCTTCTTCAATCAAACAAAGATAAATATCTTACATAATCAAATTTTTCTCCTATTTTTCTTCCCCCTTTTGTTTTTTCCGGCTAAAATTAAAGAAAATAACACGTTTCCTTTTTTCATTTTAATAATATAATATATATCTTAGGTGATGATATAGATCATGAAAAAAAAGAATAAGAACAATTCTATATCTCAAAGTGATAATTTCGACCATCATTAGAAAAAAAAAAGAAATTGTTTGTCCAATTCCCCTTTCTTTAATATATAAAAATATTGTAGAAAATGAATATATATATATATATATATATATATAAATTCGATAAAAATTCCATTGTTTCTTAAAACATTAATAGAACTTATAAGATTAAAATTATTTAAACTTTATACTAAAAAATTTGAGTCATGTAAATACGTTAATAAGAAAGTCATACTCACTTTATTTTTTTCGTTAATTTGAAATTTAAATTCTAAGCTTCGTCGTATAGAAAATGACGTAAGATTAATTATCGAAAATTAATCATCGTTGGAAAATCGCTTCCCAAAAGGAATAACATATATATTCCTTGTTTTACTAATTACTTAAAGTCTTAATATAAAACTTCTTGCATTATGGATATACGAAATTGAGTTTCAATAAATTACTATTCTGATTATCGAAACAAAAATCTTAATTAACGACTTAATTTATCATAACACATTTTTAAACTATCGGGACATTGCAAAGTATTATTACTATATATAATATGTAATATTCAAGTTTTATTGAGACAAATAATCAATTATTGTAACAACTTATATTTAATTATTAAGATATATATTTTATTAAAATCAGTAGTAAAATCAATCATTAAAATCGAGATTGGGAAAATATGAATATATAAATTTAAATAGGTATGTACAGTAATCGACATACCTACATGAAATTTCTCTAACTTTTTAATCTTTTGTTATTTATTCTTTTTATTATTAATGTTTAGGTTGATATTAAGTCTAATAAGCAATTATTATAACAAGTAATATTTATAAATTCAAACAGATTCTGATGGTTATAAGTATTATTCAAACGGATTCTGATGATTATCAAGTGTTATTACATGTTGTGACGGAAGGTGAATTCCATCGAAATTCGACGGATTATACATTAGTTTGATATAAACGATTCAGGTAACGGATATCCGAAGATGGTTTCTCAAACCCATCCTATTAGGGTTTGGAGATACGAGTACCTTCAAAAACCCAACCTATATATTATCATCCCTATTAACAACATATAGATACAATTGTAAGTCTCTCCTTTTAAAAATGAGTATTGATAAATTTACATACTATGTATGTACATATTGAGTTTTTTTTTGTCATTTTCCATTATTTTCGAAATTATAGTAATTAATTCCTGTAATTGAATCTGCAATTTACATATTTGACCTATGCTTAATTTAGGATAAATATATTCAAATCCTTTAATTTTTGGAAACATAATATCCTGATTTTATTTCCAATATTAGTTACAATTATTTCCAAAACGCTAAGTATAAAATTTTAAAATTATTAATATAATCTTACAAAAAATAATGCAACTAGTCAAAAATAGAATCAACCACAAAGAAATTAATTAAATTATGGAACACAAAATCAAATAGCAAAGTGGCCGAGATTATTCTTAACACTTAATTTTTTATCTTTAAATCCTAATTTCCTAAATATTAATACAAACAAATGAATAAGCCTAATTAATATATATGAAGCCTTGCAAACGGTCGGCATCACTAAGACACCGGCCAAGACACTCAATTTGAAATAAAAAATATATATATTCATTCTCCATAAATCCAGACTAAATTAAAATATAGAGTCGTAAAATATAATATATATATATATATATATATATATATATATATATATATATATATATATATATCTGATAAATCTTTGTGGCCACATTGTGGTCACACACACCCTTTTCCACATATTCGAAAAATATTAAATTATTAAATTTAAATTTAAGTTTAAAATTTTCATTCGATAGGTGCAAAATTGTAATTCCATAAGATAGTTTTAATGTAAAACTAATTTTTAATAGATCAAAATTAAATAAATGAGTTTTCATTTAATAAAGTTGATTGTGGGCCACAATGTGGCGAATAGCATCATATATATATATATATATATATATATATATATATATATATATATATAAAATGTGATATTACTACGTGTAGTATCTATAAATGTAGACATCAATCAATGCGATAAGTTAATGAAAATACTAGTATTTACATTCCATATGAATTATATTAAATAAATACGAAATATATATTGAAATGAAAAGAAATGAAAGAAATATTTAAAAAAAAGTAAAATTGAACTTGAAAATAGGCGTAGTTATTCCTCCCAAAATTTGATGCATATCCAATTAATGATAGTGCTTATTATTAAGGAATAAATCCATGATTTATTTTCTTTACTAATATGTAGGAGGGATAAATTAGTCATAAGATTAAATTACTAATGATTGAACCGGTTTATAGAAAAACAAACCGGTTCTATTTAAAATTTAGGGGTATTATGTAGTTACATAATATGTAAAAAAAATCTTTATCCTTTAAAAATTATGTCCCGATTCTTTTACTCTCAAGAAAAACTCAGTTTAACGAAGCCCATGTTTCCAAAGTTCGTCTAAAATCTATTGGCAGTGTTGATTATGCAATTAAAGCTTAATTTGTGGTATTCCTATAAGAATTTGGTAAGGTATTAAGATTTATTTTGAGAGAGTATATTGTACATAAATAACCTAATATAGTAGCTAATATATCCTTGAATTCCATGATACGTTTATATGTAAGATATAGAATCAATGATTGTAGTAGATTGAGTGATGGCGAAGGAGGTGAAAATAATAATACCAGTGTCGGAAGATTTCAAGCTGGAAAAGGCAGTTTGCAATCACGGATTTTTCATGATGGCTCCGAACAAATGGTTTCCTTCAACCAAAACCCTCACACGACCTCTGCGTTTGACCAATGACACTTCTCTCACTACTTCCATACATCAACCTTCAAACAATAACTTCCTTACCGTCACAGTCCTACTCGATTCTCATCATCCAAAACCACTGCTTTCGCTTGACGACCAACAGTTCATACGAGTATGATGAATTCAACAGATCTATAGTTATTGGATGTTTACATGTTAAACAGTTCCATATATCACACTGCAAAATAATTTATTGATTTGTTGTGTTTGCGTAGAGACAGGTTGAACGAATGCTGCGTATCTCAATGGAAGATGAGAGAATGGTGCAGGAATTTCATAAGTTGAATCCAACAGCAAAGCAAATTGGGTTTGCTCGCATTTTTCGTTCCCCGACCTTGTTTGAGGACACTGTCAAATCTATTCTCCTCTGCTATTGTTCGTAAGTTTATATGCTTTACTTCATCTTCATTTTATAATAAATGTTACTCGTCATATTTATATTGTTTTCGTTCGTGGGTTTTTGTCTTCTTTTGTAAGGGACAACTCAAAATCTATCGGATTACTATTGATTTAAGGTGCAACAGAATAAATTGTCTAACAATGTGGGGCTCGAAAAATTATACTCTTAATTTGTTGAAGCCCTCATTATTGAAACGATTGAATTACACAACAAGTAGATCATCTGTCTTTTTATTATCTTGAGCTGGGAGAATGGATCATTCAACTATATATCATAACTTAGTTGTAAGTCATTGGTGGGATCATAGATTAAATTAATTTCCTTTATTTAGAGGGAATACATTACATTTTATCCCCTGAATATCCTAATTTATTCTTTTAATTTCCTGCCAATGTGATTTAGAATATCCACTTATTTCATATATCTATCTGCAGGCTTTAAACTAAAAAATTTGATATACTGCATGCACTAATTATATCGTATATTATTTTGATTAAGATGGCCAAGGTCACTGGACATGGCTGAGGGTTTGTGTAGCCTTGAACACAAAGTATTATGCTGTAGAACTGGAAAGAAGAGAAAGCGTTGTGATTGTAAGCGAAATTTTCCAAGTCCAAAAGAAATAGCTTCTTTGGATGTTGACACTCTTAATCGACACTGCAACTTGGGAATGAGGGCTTCCACCGTTCTTGAATTAGCACAAGATATTCAAAATGGGAACCTCAAATTGGAAGATGTTGCATGCCCTATTGATTCGCCTAAATCTCACACTCGTCTCATGAATATCAAAGGATTCGGTTCTTTTGTTGTTGCTAACATTATGATGTGTGTTGGGGTTTATCAATACATCCCTATGGACACCGAGACTGTCAAACATTTGGAACAGGTAATATAATATATATTTACTTGTGTATGATTATTGAACTCTTTTGATTTGATTAATGTTCTTGTGTTCTATTTGCTACACATACGAGTTCAGGTTCACGGCAAGACAAACTTAAAAGGCAAGAAAGCTCAAGCAGAGGTAATCGCACAAATTTATGACGAGTACGCGCCATTTCAATGCCTAGCTTACTGGTAATACATGTTTGCATTTAGTCTAGCTAGTTACTTTTTTGTTCACTTACATTTTCATAATATCTTTAGAAGGTAAACAAATGTACATCATCTGGTTGCACGGTGCATCCATTCTTCACTAAATATTTCAATTAGATTTTATTAATTATTGGAATTTAATTAAGGGACATGCCTTGTGCATCTCGATCCAGCACCTCATAGATTAATTGTTTCGATATGATGTGTTATTCTTGTATGGTTGATTACGTATCAAGCAGGCACTAAACTATAACATTTGTATCGAATTTTGTAGTAAATATTAATTTGTATGAAAATGTGATATTTTGTTTCAATTGAATATTGAACTTTGAATTACACTAAACTTTTCGTTTCATGTGGATTCTAAATATCTCTTGTTTCAAAAGTGATTCTTCTATATGTGTTACACATGGACTCATTATTTTTTGTCATGAAGTTAACAAGTAGCTAATTAAGTTATACATGATACAAAATTGAATCACTCATTTTATTTGTTTGTTGGTTAATAATAGGATGGAGCGCGTCGACTTCTACGAGAAGCGTCTAGGAAAATTGAGCGACATGCCAAACTCCAGATACCGTAATGTAACCTCTACCATCATTCAAAATCTTCACAATTCGTCCAACGAAAAAGTGACTCTAAACTAGTCAAGTTTAGATATTAGCTTACGTTTTCACATTTTACTCCAAGGACACTATTATCATACATTTTGATTACTTGTCTCCAAATAACATTTTGATATTCTTCATCAATTATTTTATTGTTATTTCTATAATTAATATTTCTGAATTTAGATTCGTAAATTTTCTATAAAAATAATGGAAAATAAGAGTATTAAGATTATATGAAAAATATCCAAGGTTGCAAATTAACTAAATATCCAAACGAGCAGCCTTGTTCAAAAACTCTTCTAATGGCGATTTCTAGTTAAAAGGAAATCAGATTGATAGGATATGGCCCAACCTCTCAGGCCCACTAGTAGGCCCAAACGAGTTGGGCCTGACTTAACGCTGCCCTACTCGGTTACGCCCGAAACACAGCCTCTAAACCCTAATTAAAGGCGGAGTCAAGGGCGAAGATAATGGGGTAACGATGGAAATAATGGGCAATTATGGTGAAGATCATGGTCAGTTATAGGAGGATCGTGAACCCGCCAATCAAGGGATTCGTTACAAGGTCTACGTTTATGTATAAATAGGAGTTAGATTGAAGGGAAAGGGGTTAGCAAATTACTGAATACTAGAGCTCTTTGAGATACTCATTGTAATACAATTATAGTGAACATCTTGAGGATCATCACCTCCGTGGACGTAGATCTGTTTTTTGATCGAACCACGTAAAAACTCCTGTGTTCTTTACTGCTTTCTCTAAATCTTTCTTACTAACGTACACAGATTTATCATTTGGCGCCGTCTGTGGGAACACTCTTTTCTTTTGAACAAAAGCTGTGTTTTCTACAATTTAATAGCAAGGACACGTGCAAACATAAATCTTGCCGGCGATGTCGGTAACAACCGTCGCAGAGGACGATCGGTAGTCACACAACGCCGGGAAAGGGATCGCGGACGCTACCAGTGGTCATACACCGAGGGCTACATGGAGAATGCTTCCATACACCCTCGGGATGGTCGCCCAACGAGGAGGAAGATGCCGACCTCGATCTGGGTGAGCAGGAGGTTCACCGCTCCCACGAGGTCCTCGGTCGGCGGTGTCCGAATTCCTCAATGCCAACCTCAATCAATTCGAGTTTCCTCAACCGGAGGACAAGCGGGCGGGCCCTCAAGAGTGCCGAGTGGTGATTACAGCAACCGAGGTCGTTCACCTCTTGAAACAATCAACGTTCACCGCGGCACAATGACCGCCCAATACCGGGTTCATTCGCCTCCTACCATCCACGGGCCGTTCTCCACCTCGACGTAATACCCATGTGTTGGGCGGGAAAGAAGAGAGGAAAGGCGGTCGAACTCCCTCGAGAGGGCGACGACGCCGCTATCGATCTCCACTCCTCCGGGAGAGAGATGGCAACGAGCTCCCGGATTCGGCCGCACGGACAAATTATCTCCTTTCTCGAGGAGATTACGGATACACCCCGCAGCGATACCGGGCTCCAAATATCGCTGCACACGATGGCCTTGGAGATCCTTCCGACTTCCTATTTGCCTATACCACCAACATGGCAAACCAAGGATGGAAGATTTCCATATGTAAGGTCTTCCCGAGGCTGCGATCTCCGGCGCTCGGCGTTGGTTCACCTCGCCGCCGCGAACATCATCCATTGCTTCAAAGATCTCATGGATCGGTTCAAATGGCGTTTTACCAAAGATGCCGCCTCGACAACCTTCATCCGATCTGCTTACAATCCGCCAGTAGGGCGGGCGAGACGATGTCGAATTTCGTCTCAAGATTCATCATGGAATCCCTTAAAATAGATGAGTAACGATCTCTACATCATCAATGCATTCAAGAGCGGGATCCGACCGGTGCTCGAATAAAGAGATCACCGTGAGCACCGAAGGCGGCTAGTCGTCTTTGGACCTCGGTTGACAACTTTGTCAAGGGGACGAGTCGGACCAGGAAGAAGAGAGATGCGGGATGAGCGGTGAAGAAGGAAACCCGGAGGATCGAGGCCGAGGTCTTTGAGCAGCAAGTGCGTTCGAAAGAATCAAAAGGGCCCGGTGAGAATCAAGGTGGGACCTCGCCAAACCCCGGTAATAGTGTAATACCCGATTATTTAAGCGCCTAATTACGATATTAATTTAGTAAATTAGAATATTATTATAATAATTTGATTAATAATTTATCGAATAACGATTTCGATTATTTTGGAATAATAAATTCCTATGTGCAATTCACGAATTAATGTGAATTGAGAACTACGAATGCGTAACGTATTTCATTGTATTAATTCTCGTCGATTACGTATCGATATTTATAGGCTCGTGACATTTTCTAAGTTTTAAGCTTAGAATTTAATTCCATTATTATTGGAATTATTTAATAAAGTGATTATAGCTTTATTACGACCATTTTGAGATGAGTCGATATTTAAACGTTTGAGACGTTTCAAACGTTAACGTTTTGAGATGACTTGAGAATCAAGTCTAACGATCAAGGAATTATGATATTTAAATTCCTATGATTATTTTATATAGTTGAAATAGTATTTAGCATTGAATTAATGCTAGAAATTTTGGAATTATATTGTTGATTATTTATGATTCTCGAAAACCCTAAATCGAGAAATAGGGTTTTCTACCTATGGATTAATTCCAATAATTTTTCCTATGATATAATTTATCATCTAAAACATATATTATGGTATATATGTATAATTAGCATGAAAATTAATTATTTATCACTTTATAAATGAAATGGGCGTGACTTAGTGTGTGTGTACCATAATGTACGTAAGTTTTGGAGTGTAAATTGCTAAGTCATGAATTAAGTGATTCAAGTGTGGTATAAATTTTACATATTAAGCAAGTAGACATAGTACTCAAGCAAGTGGATACATGATAGGTGTGATAGCCGATTTATTTGACTAGAATAATTCTTGATGATGTATCAAATACATTTGGGATAGAGTGTAAGACTTATATACATAGTATTAACTCATGAAATAAAATCACTCTCTTGGAACACATGATGGGCGACGGCTTTTGCTTCTCCAAAAGCATAAATAAGTCTTTGTTTCTTTCAAAATGTAAGAGCATACTTACTACTATGACCTAAGCATAATAAGTCATCATTTTTTTTTCTTGTATAATGCTTGTGTGTGTGATATTGTCGACGCCTTTTTCAGCCAAAGCAAGGATATTTCTTTGTTTCTTTCAAAATAGTAAGTATGGGTGATATATTACTTGATGACTCAC
Organism: Salvia rosmarinus; assembly: GCA_036937905.1. NCBI lineage: Eukaryota > Viridiplantae > Streptophyta > Magnoliopsida > Lamiales > Lamiaceae > Salvia > Salvia rosmarinus. The sequence goes on from JAODLM010000895.1 coordinate 117,531, forward strand.
CAAAGCTAGTATTGAAAGGCTTCCATTTGTTTGGTATTGTGAGAGTATGACCGAGAGAGAGAGTGAGAAATGTGAAGTATATTAGTCTATATACTTAAGTATTACTTCATTAACATAAACATATCTCATTCTCTCTCCAAAAGAAAAAAAAATACCACCGTGAGCTTTCTTCTTAGAAACACCTTGGTGTTCTTGAATTCTTGAACCAAAAAGCTTGATCTAAAGCTTGATTCTATAAAATCCAAGCCGTTAACGAGGTTAGATATCGAACAAGCTTCGATTATACCTAAGCTTTTCAATAATCCATTGGTTCAAATTATTTTTCCAAGCATGGTTATTAATTATGAAAGTATGCTAGCATGATAGCTTGTTAATTAATAATGTGTAGCATGATGTTGTAGATGTATATGCCATGTTTAATATTTAATAAAACATGTTATGAAATTATGTCATGTGTACCGAAAATTTTCTTGATGATTTAAGAATGGATTGATGATATATGATGTAGTAGGAGCTTATAGTAATTATTATGAAATTTATAAAAATCTTATACTAATTATTTCATTATTACCGAAAATCATGGAGTTTGCTAAGTTATTGTATAATTTTATTTGATTGTTATAATAGCATATTGTTGATCTAGGGCATTGATTATGTACTACATGAATTAACTAAATTTTTAAAGATGAAATGCCCAAATTATTTGAAAGGGCCGTGAGCTTCAATGTAGGTTTAAGGAATGATTTAGTTGATTTTAGTTAATGCAATGATGTATTAGTGCTATACTATAGTATATAAGTATAGTGTAATTTAATTAAATTTTAAGAAATTATTTGATAATTATTGGAGGATTTTTTTGAGACCTATATAGTGATATAGGTGAGTTCCAAATTTTCTATAGTAACATTAATACATATTAATGATCATAGTGTAAAATAATACACTATATGAATTTAGAAATTTTTATAACAAGCTTGGAAATTATAGCTCATAGTAGTGAGCTATATTGATTTTATTAAGGATTTTAAATCCTTTTAATCGAAAATAATATTATATGTCTAGAAATTAATTTAGACATATTAAAATTTTCAAATTTTTTTTTGAACATAGAATATTATGTTTACGAAGAAAGCGTTATATTAAATAACGTTAAAAGCATAAATAATGCTTAAAGTATTAAAAGATTAATATTGAAAGAAAATATTAATTAAGTTTATCGATTTGCGTGAAAATCGATGATTAAAGTTTATGAAAATAAATCGATTGAAAATCGATTTATATTGATTTATTCATTAAAATATGAGTTATTGAAAATTTATTAAGAAAAGTCAAAATGGTTGACTTTCGAAATTAACGTCTGAAATCGTTAGTTAAATACGCTAATCGTGAAAAGCGTATTACTTTTATCTGAATATCTCAATTGTGAGAAAAGATTTCATAATTGAAATCACTTTATTGAATAACGTTATTATCGTTAATTATTTAACCTAAAAGGTTAAAATAAGGCGTAGATCATATTACGTCTCTCGATATACGAGAATTATTTTATTGATATACGCGTCGTTTCAGCGTATTAAGGCGTATAAAGAATCATCAAACTTGAATTATTAATTTAATTATCAAAGTTGAATGAACTTTGAAAATCTCGGCGTGCAACGTACTAAGCGTACATTTTTGCGTAAAGGTGGGACGTGAAGTTCACTCGCAACGAGGAGAAGAGCACGCATAGTGAAATTCGAGGTTCCGAAGTAAAGGTGGGCTTTACTATACTCAAACTGGTAGAATTTTACCAAATAATTTATTTATGATGCTTTATTGCAAGCAAATAATTATGAATTGATTTATTTAATTACACCCCAAAATGTTTATGTTTTATGTATGTATCGATCCATGATTGTTGATGCATAATGTTGGGTAGCCCCACTTTATGACATGCTTGAATTCGTATTCTTGGAAGTACCCCAAGAATGATGGAGAATTCGTATCTGTCTTGAGATGGCTGGATTTTGTGCCTTGATTATTTTGTGACCGTGTCTTTGGAAGGGTGCCGGCCGGTCGCGGCGTCTGTGAGAGGAGGCCTCCTCTCCGGTAGAGGAATTATTGTGAATGATTGATTGTGGTGGATGTGGGTCATACATCGTGGAAAATGCTTGGCAAGCGATATTTATTGAAAATGATGAAAATATTTAGTAAGCACGAGTATTTCAAATTAAAACCTCGTGTATTCTTGTGATGGGCGAGTAATTCAAGCGTGATAAATTATTTTGGCATGAGCCATTGAGTGCATTATTTGTACTCACCGCATATTGTTTTAAATGTGCGATTGAGTAGTGATGGTGATGGGCGGAGATGTTGAGTAGTCGGGGGCCTTTTGTATTTATTATGTTTGAAAGAAAGAACCCTTGGGTGCGTATATCGTCATATATGCATTCACATGCTTTCCGCTGCATATTCTAAATATTTTGTATGTTATTGTGACAGTTGTATCTGTCTGAATTATCGAACCCACTGTTAAAAGGAACTCGTAGCCCTTATATTTGTATATGACTTTTGCTTTGTGAATAAGGGCTGAATTGCTTTTGCCTTGTAAGTAAGGTTTGATTATTGAAATTCGATAAATGTTATTCTGAAGTCTTTTGATTATTTTTATCAATTGTTTTGCATTCATCGCTTCAAGCTCGATTCTCTCTAACTGTCCTTTGGATTAGGCGGTGTGACAAATAGCGGCGCCTCTGCTCAAATCCAGGCGGAAATATTTGAGCTTCGCTGAGCTCTTTCAAAACCTCCTCCTATGAAAGGAGGATCGAAAAAAAGTCAGCAGAAAGTATTGTGACTACCACGAGTGCGGTCACGATAGAAGATGCAAGATCTTGAGCTCACAGATTGACGAGCTCGTCAAGAAAGGCCGAAGAAGTACATCGGCCGACTGGGCGGGTAACCAAAAGCGAGAGGGAAAAATGGAGGTGGTAACAAGCTGCGGACCGACCTCAGCGGCAGCCCGACCTAAAGATGGCGAGGGCGAAGGTCCCAATGCGATGGGCGGTCATGCTATAACCGGATGCCGATTGGTGCGACGAGGTCGTCACTTAGAAATGAGGCTCGGAGGCCGACCCCGAGGAGCCGAAAAACAAGCGACTCGGGATAGAGAATATCGTGTTCTCCAAAGATGACCCAAGTACCCAAGATCATGCCTCACCGCGGGACGCCATTACTATCAAGCCGTGGTAGGCAACAAGAACGTACATCGGGTCTACATTGACATCGGACCTCCGTTAGCATCATATTCGAGCTGCTGGATAAACTTGATGTTGGAGGAATTCAAGTACATCCGCACCTTCCCATTTGCGGAGCTTTACTCGAGGCGGTTCGACCAGGCGTCATTACCTTCCGGTTACTGTAGGGCGTACTCCAGTCGGTTTCAAGGCCGTTCAATTTTTCTTGGTCGAGCTCCTCTCCATACAACATTATCCTAGGTAGAGATTGGCTATCGCAACGAGCCGTCTGCTCGCGTGTACCACCTCACCATTAAGATACCCACCCCGGTGGGAGTGTTAAGCATTCGGGGTGACCAAAGCGGCTAAAGAATGCCTACGAGTTTAACCAAGATGCGGCCTTTACCTCGGGCCTAGAAATTGAGAACCCTCCGAAGTTGCCACCTCGGGATGACTGACCGAGAATTTTCAGCTATCTGACGACCCTTCCAAAGTTGTCAAGGTTGGCACCGAGTTCGACGATATATTCGCCAACAGTCATGCGACTTCTAAGGAATATAGAGATGTATTTGCATGGTCTCCATTGGACATGGTGGGTCTTGCCGAGCTCATAACTCATCGTCTCAACATCGATCCGGCTACTAAACCGGTTCGGTAAGAAGAGAAGTTTTGCCGCGAGCTGACCGGTCATAAGAGATGAGGTAACCCAACCCGGAGACTAAAATCACAGACGAGGTTAAATACCCAACTGGATGGCTAATCCGGTTGTAGTTAAGCCGAGGAGGGGATGGCGCATGTGTGTCGACTATACCAACCTCGATAAACAATGCCCAAAGGATGTTACCCCTCCCGACATTGACAAGAAGGTGGAGGCATTGGTGGGACATGAGATCTTGATTTCTGGATTTATACAAGGATACCACCAAGTCTGATGAGCAGGAGGATGCCCCAAAACAGCGTTCATCAACGACTTGGTGTCTTTGCCACCGGAAGATGCCTTCGGTGAAAATGGAGCTACCTACCAAAGGATGGTGGGCGCGATCTTCAAAGATCACATAGGGAAATCGTTGAGGTCTCGTCGATGATATAGTAGTCAAAGCAAAAAGGCGAGGCTGCGCGTCGACCTCGAAACTATCCTTGACTCCTCGGTCGGCCAACCTCAAGCTTAATCCTAGAAGTGCACATTCGTGTGAAGGCGGGTAAATTCACGGGATCTTTGGGTTTCTCGAGAAGGCACGAAAGCCAATCCTACCAAGGTGAAGGCGGTGCTTCGACATGCAAGTGTTGGATTTGTATCTTGAAAGCGGTTTGGTTGAGCTTGTATACAATGTTTCTGTTACCACTATTACAATCTCCTATCGAATTGAATACTTGATTGCATATATCGTGTCCCTTATCTCATATATAAGTTAGATCATACGATGTGTAGAAGATCACGAAGTCCGTATGATTGGTCGAGCTTAATGAGATATTAAAAGTTTCTGGTGAGACAACTTGAGGACGAGTTGTCGGTATAGGCTGCGATATAGATAAGAAGTGACTTGACTTAGTTGCTTGTCTATGCCGGTGCGTCTACGACGTATTGAAGGATCACGATGAGATGTGTTCTTCTATCGACCGTCGTGAAGAACTAAGATCTCGGTGACTTACGATGATCTAAACCTCAATAAGGTATTAGGTGAGTATGAGTTCTTGACCATCACTTTGACTTGTTATGGGTGAGGTTATATGTTCTAACCAATTCTCGCATCTTGGGTGGTGGCGATCTTGTATGTCACGCTAGTTATCATGTCAGTCACCGTATCCGTTTAGAATGATGGCGTCCCTTAAGGAGCTCAAAATGTTTATTGTACTAAACCACGCGGGTTGGTTAGCTCAAGTACAATAATAAGGTTGAGTAGTACCGCTTAAGGAATTAAAGATATTAATTATTTTAAGCGATCGATTGCTATAAATAATTAATGGACGTTCGATATCTTAAATGGGGATTCGTAATGTCTAAGTGCAAGCCCGACTCAACTTCGGTAATAAAGGGTAAGTCGGCATTTATTCTCTAGTGGCATGAATAAATGTTTATAAATTAATTTATGTTCTGGGCTGAACATAAGATAATTAATTTATTTGAGGCCCATCTTTATTCCTTGCATTTGATCCCTGGGCTGGCCCATCCAGGCCCGTAGCCCTATGGAAAATCGGCGCCCCCAACAACACTCACTATGGCAAGATTTTATTCTCTTTATCCTACAAGGATATTATTATATTTATGGTATATGCATAGATCCTTTCCATATAAGATTATGGTAATAATCCTGGGAGTATGGTAATTTTCATAAAGTATTATGGTAATTTCCATATGAGATTATAGTAATTTCCATATAGGATTATGGTAATTTCCATATGGGATTAGGTAGTGCATTATAAATATAAGGTATGAGATAAAGTCAGGTTAATGCTCATAATTGATCATCATATTTTCGAGAATCACAAGAATTCTTGTGAGGATTTTCGAGTTTAGTGAGTACATTGGGTGATTTTCGGGGCATTCTCCATAGATCGTCCTCACTCGGCGTTGGAGATTGGGCAACCGGGATACGAGTCCGGAAGGTCAAAGCACGAGTCTCGATCCGTTCATTCCGTTCGACCCGAAGCGGATCAAAGGTAAACACGAGAAAACCCTACGTGTTGCAATTAATTAAATAGGCGCATGCTAGGAATATAATCAATGTATGGTGAATTAAATATCCAAGATAGATCCTCGGGCGAGGCTAAACCTAGTTTTCCTACTGAGAAGTCCCAAGAACCATCCGTGAAATAAACAAACTCACCGGATGCTGGCCGCCTCGTGATTCCTATCTCGGTGAGAAGCGACTTCCTTCTTCAAGATCACGAGGAGGCTCAGTTTCACTGGCGGGAAGAACACCAGTCGCCTTGGCGCGGTGAAGGAATATCTCGCCGACTTGCCAACTCTATACGCCCCAAGGCAAGGTGAAACTCTATCGTTAGATCCGCCGCCTCGGACGAGGCAATCGATCTTGATCTTGGTGCGAGATGAGATGGGACGGTAACTCCCATCTACTTCATCAGTAGGGCTCTCAAAGGACCAGGAGGCGAGTACACCAACCTCGAGAAGGTAGCTCTGCCCAGTGAGCGCAAGCGACGCCTCCGGCCTTACTTTCAAGCTCATTCCGTCCGGTACTAACGGACTTACCTTTAAAACAAGTCTTATCAAAACCGGAGTCATCCGGACGTATAGCTAAGTGGGCCTGGGCTCGCGAGCACGACATCTCGTACTCCCAGGCCGGCCATAAAAGGCAAGCTCGTTGATTTCTGGTGGAGGTCAAATTCACCGAGGTCGTCTCTACCGGCGAGGTCCTCCCGCCTCACGGTGGAGGAACACATCCTGCATCGCCCATTGGTTCTTTGGCGAGATGTATGTGGGCGGAGCTTCATGCAAGGCAGGCAATGGGCGGGCATCCTCCTCCTCGGCCCGAATAAGCAAGAAGTGGCGTCGCCGCCGGTTTACCTTCCGACCACCAACAACGAAATGGAGTCTGGCAGCGATCTCGGGACTCCGCCTTGCAAAGGAATTGAAAGTGGACAAAGTCCGATTATTTGGAGATTCCTAGATCGTAGTAAACCGTGTCTTAGGCACATACGAGGCGAGGAGGATCGAATGAAGCAATACCGAGAAGGCAAAAAGAGATCTTGACCTCATTCGGTGCTTGGTATTCATCAAATCCACGAGGGAAAACAAATGTGGTGACATCCTTAGTAAGTTGGCTTCGTCATCGGCAAATCCGCCAGTGGAGGAAGTTCATTCCAGAAGCATCGAGGCGCCCCACGTCGGCGTTATCGCAGAGGCTGAGCCAAACTGGATGACGCCCCTGAAAGCATACCTGGAAGTTGGCACATTACCTCAGGATCGACTTGAGGCCAAAAAGATGATGGTGAAATCCAAGAAGTATCTCATATATGAGGGCTCTCTCTATCGGAAGTCTTACCTTCAACCCCTCCTGAGGTGCCTTGGGCCAGAAGAAGCCGACTACGTGCTTAATGAGATTCACAGAGGATCTTGCGGAAGCCACATTGGGTCACGGGCTCTTTCAAAGAAGGCGTTGAGGTCGGGATATTATCGCCCACCCTTATTCAAGATTCGGCCGAGCTCGTCAAAAGTGTCAAAGTGCGCCCACTCCACGGTCAGCTACCTCGGACCGATCGGCGACTGCGAGTCCATGGCCTTTCATGCGGTGGGGATCGACATCGTTGGTCCGTTCGGCCGAGCACCGGTCGGCCGATGTTTAGTCGTAGCCATAGACTACTTCACAAAATGGGTCGAAGCTGAGCCACTTTCGAGCCTAACGAGCAAAAGGATTCAGACCTTCGTGTGGAAGAATATAGTCTGCCGCTTCGGCATACCGCACATTCTGGTCTCGGACAACGGCACCCAATTCATCGACAAATTTTTCAAGGAGTGGTGCGAAGAGCTCCAGATCGATCAACGCTTCACCTCGGTCGCACACCCGCAAGCGAATGGTCAGACCGAGGTGACGAACCGCACGATCATCAAGGATTAAAGAAGAGGCTAGACCGAGCTAAAGGCGATTGGTGAAAACCTTCCCAAGTCCTCTCGGTCCTCTGAGCGACACCTCGGACTTCGCGCGGAGAAACGCCTTCGGCTTGGTCTATGGAACCGAGGCCGTCATCTGGGTTGAAATCGGCGCACCAAGCCAGCGTACTCTTCACTTTGACCCGGATGGGAATGAGGGCGACCTGCGGGCCAACCTTGATGCTCTCGAGAGAAAAGCGAACTCGCTTTCATAAGCGAAGCTAAGTACAAGGGCGGTCGCGCGGTATTACAATAAAGGGTCAAAGCCTCCATGCGCAAGTAGGCGACCTCGTCCTCTGAAATAATGAAGCAGCAGGTGAGCGTCTTAACAAGTTGGATCCGACATGGGAAGGCCCATACCGCGTTCACGAGGACCTCGGCAAGGGGGCCTACAAGCTATCTCACTTATCCGGTGCGCTTATCCCCCGAACCTGGCATATCTCTCATTTAAGGAGGTACTTTACATAGCTTCGATTTCAGATCAGCCTCATGTTAGTCTCCTTACTTGCTTTGCCGAAGTGCGATGTTATATACTTGTTGAATAAAATATTTATTTTTCTAATGAGTATTTCATTTCGCCTCATTTTATTCATATGCGAACATCTATTTGGATATACCGCATTTAAACCTTCACGAGGGGACGCCCTCACGAAGATGAATAACCCACTAAGTAGGGTACTCACTAAGCGCGCGCCGCACTCGTAGATTACTCATTGAATTGAACGTCTCAGTGCAACGCATACAGACTACTCATTAATTTGAAAGTCTACATGCACGCATCTGATTACTCATTAAGTTGAAAAATCTACATGTAAAAGACATCGGATCGGATCTCATCAAATTATGCCCTTTATTTGGAAAATATACACATACGTATACGGTATAAATACATTTACGACCAAAGCGAAGTCTAAGCTATGTTTGTACCTATCGAGAGGAAGAACGTACACTTCAAACGAGTCTAAATACATTTATATCTACATACAAAGTTCTCGCTATATACAAACTCATTCGGGCTTAGGGCTCCCTCATGGGACTCACCGGCGAGGTAGTTCGAACAAAATCCGGGTCGGCGATGAATACCGGAATGAACTCGTGCCTCCACCCAATCAATGAGAACGGCACCACCTCGGCTGCTCGGGTGAATTCGACCCGACACGGGCGGGTTCGGCCCGGGATGCGTTCTATACCCGAGGTCACACTCGACCCGTGAGCGGACGGGGCGGGACCACGCCCCGCCCCGAACCGCCGCCTCCACGCCGACTGCTGCGCCTCGCCGCCCTCGCCTCCGACCGCCGAGTCTTGCCTCTAAATGCTCCCTTCAATTGGACCCATTAGGCGGAGCACTTGGCGTGATCGGCGTAGCCGCCATCCTCTTGAGCTCTTCAATTATTGGACCGGTGGCGCCCGCTATAGACTCGCTGGGTGGGGCATGCGTCGTTCTGAACGACCTCGTACATCTGCATGTACTTCGGGATGGAGTCGAGCGGTCTTTAAACTTCTTGCTATTTGGCCCTCCTCATCCTCGGCACCATGCCTCCTTGACAAGCTCGAACTCGGTCGTTGGCTTGAGATATGGTAATTCCGCCATCCGTGGATTACCTCTCATACTCTGCATGCTCTTCCGAGATCAGAGCAGCTCCTCTCTTTGTCGGCTCGAGCCACTCCTCGCATTACATCGGCCGTCCTTGGATCACATCGGCAGAGACTAATCAGCCCCCGGACTTGAGTTGTGTAATCCTTAACTTTAACGCCTCATTCTCGATCGGGAGGCGAACCACTTCATGATTGGCCTCATGCAACTTCTTTTCGGTTCGGTGGACGATGCCGGTGACATCCATCTTGACGAACACGAGTCATTTCGGCGGATCGACTCCTCGATCGTCACCTCTTCATCCTTCTCGACGAGCACTTGGACTTCTTTACGCTTTGTTAGTAGCTCATGATCGAGTCCAAGTATTGAGATGTGGAATGCTAGAAATAAACAAGACAAAAGGCATTTTAAGAAGATGTGTCTATTATTGAAATAGAAATTGTACAACACGTGGTCCTATCGACCCGGCAAATCGACCTATTACATTAGGTCCACCGACCTCGGGCTCATTCTTGGACTCACCGACCTCTCTGCTGCGCCACTGCTGCTGCTCCTCCAAATTGCCGATCTCAGAAAGGGACGTCCGAGCTCGGCCCCGCCTCCTCGGTTTCAGCTCTCACCTCAGCAAGGAATGCTTGAAGCTCTACGTCTTCATCTTCCTTGCAGCGAGTTCTGACCTCCGCCATCGGGAGCGAGGCGAAGATGCCAGTATCCACCACGGGAAGGAGGTCGCCCGGCGATTATGCGGGCATAATTCATGCATACCTCCCGAGGTGCGACCTCAACCCAACCGTGCTGGGCCTTGTCAAAATCAGGTTTCTCGGCCGCCAGCTTCTCCAGGTGGGCAGATATCACCTGCGGCCTCATTACAGCTGCCAGGTCGGAGATGAAGGAGGAAAAGCTCTCCGACTCAATGAGCTGTTGGCGAAGGCCCTTAGCATAGGTCCTTGCCACCTTGACAAGGCACTTATGCATCTTGCCGCCTTCTTCTCCGCCTCGGCGGCCTCCTCTGGCGCTTTCCACTTGGCACGGGCCACCCGTAAGGCCGGTCCTTCTTTTCGTGGCTCTCGGCGGCCTTTGCAACCGGCGTCATACGGCGGCGTCAGTAGCGGATTCGGTGACCTCGAGCTTCAAGCGGCGGTTTTCTCTCCACGACCTCGTATTGCGAGGCGCTCTCAGTAACAAATCCGGCCATGCAGTGCATCTCACCTGCCACCGAGGCCGCATCCTGAATATAAAATAGTTAGCAACGTGTAACGACAAAATTACAAAGGAGAAGAGTAGCGACTTATACCTTCGGGAAGGATAAAGGAGTCTTTGGAAGCCGGCACCTCGAAGGGGCGGCCATGAACCTCGATCTCGGCGTCGGGCTTGAGGTCGCACGAGGGCCGTCGGTAGGTCTCTCAGGCGTCCACCACCACCACGGGGCTTTGGGTGGACTCGCCTCGCCGCCTTCTTCCTCGCCCGGCTCCTTTCGCTCGGATGGTGCGAGGCGCGTCGAGCCGTTATCTTAACTTCTGCAGCCGGGGTCAATCTTCACCGCATCACGAGAATAAAAATTTCGTTAGCACAACGAAATAAGGCGAGGAAGAATAAAAAAGAAGGATGCCTACCCAAATCGAGACCACGATACGGCCGCTCGACCTATAAACACTTAGCCCAGCGTTGTTCAGGTCATCCTCGGTATAATTAATCGATAATATCTCCCCAAGATCATTCAACATCTTCTCCATGGGGCCCATGGGATTGATTTTCACATCCTTCATCGTACCGAGGCCCCACTCATACCTAGGATGCCCCTCAGCCCGCAGAAAGAAATATCTATTTTGCCAATGGGATACCTTCGAGGGGGACGCTATCTTAAACTTGAGGAGGAGGTGAGATAATACACCCTCCTATAGACTACGATCAAGACTTCAAAAGAAAACTCCTCGCCTATGCCATAACAGTCCAGCCTAGCCCAACTACCGACCTAATAAATTCGAGGTCGGTTGGCATATGGGGATCGAAAATACTCTTGAAGGTTAAGGAAAATAGGGCAAAAGAAACCTAAGCCCGGCTATCAAACTATCTACAAAATGGTAATAAATCCTCAGGGAGGGCCATCGCCCTATCATTGGGTTTCGGCAGCACCACCATGCATCCTCCGAATGTGGTATTTCTCGTAATCTCCAAAAGCTCCTCTGTCGTTAAAGTTGACCTCGCCACGCCAATCCGAGGCCGTCCCATACCGATGACCTTGGCGGAACCACAGAACTAAGTCCTATGGATTTACTAGGCGGTTGTGGCATATATAATCCTTCACATCGAATACAGGCGGCGGAACCGAAACCGAACGAATTATCAGGCGAGAAGAGGAATGAGAAGATGAAGAATACATACTTACTTTTACGGGCGAGATATCCGACTTCTTCAACAAAGTTTGAAGGAGGAATTAGAAATTTCTACAAGTATGTTCTCGGAATAAAAGCGTCGAAAGAAAATGAGCAGTTGCCTCATTTGGACCTATTTATAGGGACGAATGGCACCTAAAACTGCCGTTTCATTTATCACACGTGCTATCTGCGATTGGATGTGTAGCCGTCTTGTACGCTGTTGACGCCCAACTACCACCGGCGCGTATGGCGTACTCTATGGTAAGACAGACCGCTTGATCGATCATAATGATTACATTGAGGCTCGGACCTCGGACCCGCCCATATACGCTCGGGCCGGCGGCAGAGCTATTCAGTCGGACCTTGATGTCCTCCTAAGAGCAGGGAGCTATCTGGTCGAACCTCGGCCTTCCTTCAAGAAGCGACCATTCAAATCGGACCTCGGTTTCACGCCAGCGGACGTCGCCCATTCTGAGAATCTCCCCGGTTCGGACCTCGGCGTCCTCGAGCAATAGATCGAGAGCCTTGATACAACCGGCCGAGCAACATCCGCCTCGGCAAAGCACATTCTCCACTTCACCTCGGCGGGCTGTTCCTCGACTTTTCGGGGGCTATGATAGGATATGGCCCAACCTCTCGGGCCCACTAGTAGGCCCAAGCAGTGGGCACGACTTAACGCCCTACTCGGTTCGCCCAAAACACAACCTCTAAACCCTAATTAAAGGCGAGTCGAGGCGAAGATAATGGGGTAACGGTGGAAATCATGGGCAATTATAGTGAAGATCATGGTGGGTTATAGGAGGATCGTGAACCCGATCAATCAGGGATTAGATTACAAGGTCTACGTTTATGTATAAATAGGAGTTAGATTGAAGGGAAAGGGGTTAGCAAATTACTGAATACTAGAGCTCTTTGAGATACTCATTGTAATACAATTATAGTGAACATCTTGAGGATCATCACCTCCGTGGACGTAGATCTGTTTCTTGATCGAACCACGTAAAAACTCTTGTGTTCTTTACTGCTTTCTCTAAATCTTTCTTACTAACGTACACAGATTTATCACAGATACATGAAGGAAAGAGCGCCAATTGTTGATGCACATGAAAGATTACCAACATAAGAAAGGAAATTGTCACGGATATATTCTAATTATAATTTACCAATCATAATTAAAATTTGATTCGAATTAATACACTATGCATTCGGATACACAAAAATACATTTCTATAAGAAGAATTAGGATATGATTGATATCTAGTAATGTAATAAGAATGAAATAATGATTGTTGCATCTATTCACATTCACATGACTTGTAATATTTTTATAGCAAGGGCTCATGATCACCAAAAAAAGACTCATTTCCATAAAAATGGAATAGTCACGCATCTCATCCCATAGTATTGCCTATTCTCATAAACATGAAATTGGTTATATTCAAATTTTACATTTTTTCGTACAAAAATATTCTTATTTATTTTTTATCTTGATAATAATAATAATAATAATAATAATAATAATAATAATAATAATAATAATAATAATAATAATAATAATAATAATAATAATAATAATAATAATAATAATAATAATAAATAATACCAACAACAACAATAACAACAATAAAAACAATAATATAAATTATAAGAATAATGGTTATTTCATTTGAATAATTTCATTTCATTCCTACTAGTTCAATTTATATGTACATATCCGCCATAGAAATCTCATATTTATTCTATTTTGTTTCCATCATCATTCCATTCCTAAAAATTCATTTAATTTTCATCTAATTTTATTCATGTTTACCAGTCATCACCTTATATAAAGATTATGGGTATATTACCAAGAGCAGAAAACTTATCAAAGCATTTTGTGATTATGTTCCAATGACTATTCCCCAAGAAATGGTAGCTATAATATTACACCCATATCCATTGTATACCTCCATCATTATGCTGACACGTGACATGTTATAAATTAAATCCATTTCGATGGGGATCAAGTTCAATTAGAATATCTATCAGTGTGGATCTAATTAAGTGCATACATGTCACGACCAACCTTCGCTAAGGATAGTTAAGCGGGAGAAATGTGACTAGTGGAGAAGAATTAGAAATAAGAATAGAAAGGGATACTTTGGTAACTGAATTTAAACTATATACTCACATACACTTGAAATGAGACATTTGATTAACCATTAAAAGACACAAGAATCAACAAAGAATACTAACAAAGAGTTGTACACCTAAACTCTAACAATAACATTGTATATGACTAAACCAATCATAATCAAAGTATTTGTTGGATTTGTATATTGAAAAGCATAATGTTTGTGCTTGTATACAATGTTTCATATTAATACTATAACAATCTCCTATCTGAATTGCTTACTTGATTGCATATGTATGATCTATTATCTCATACAAAAGTTAGATCATACAGTGTGTAGAAGATCACAGAAGTCTGTATGATTGGTTAAGCTTAATGAGATATAAAAGGATCACAATTGAGATAACTTGAGGATGAGTTATCGGTATATACTGCAGTATAGATAAGAAGTGATCACTTGACTTGGTTGCTTGTCTATGCTGGTACGTCTTGACGTATTGATGGATCACAGTGAGAATGGGTTCTTCTATCTGACCGTCGTGAAGAAATTCGCCTTATCCTGGTTTTGCAGAGCCCAGGAATGACCTAGATCTCGGTGACTTTACGTTGATCTAAACCTCGATAAGGTTTTACGTGAGTATGTGTTACTGATCATCACTTTGACTTGTTATGGGTGAGGGTTACATGAGATAACCTAAGATTATCCGTATCTTGGAAGATGGCGGTACTTGTATGTCATGCTATTTACCTGTATCGAGTCACCGTATCCATTTAGGATGGTGACGTCCCCTTAAGAAGCTCAAAATATTTATTGTACTAAACCCTGCAGGTTGAGTTAGCTCAAGTACAATAATATGGTTGAGTGGTACTACTTAAGGAATTAAAGAGATTACTTATTTTAAGCAGTCATAATGCTATAAATAATTAGTGGACGTGCGATATCTTAAATACGGGGATTCGTAAGTCTAAGTGTAAGCCCGACTCAACTTCGGGAATAAATAGGTAAGTCAACATTTATTCTCTAGTGGAATGAATAAATGTTTAATAATTAATTTAAGCTTTGGGCTGAGCATAAGATAATTAATTCATTTTAGGCCTACTTTATTCATTGCATTTGATCCCTGGGCTGGCCCATCAAGGCCTGGAGCTGCTAATAAATTCGCCCGCCTTATAGAGTCCCACTGGGACTCTGTTCTAATTCTCTAGTATCTAGATAGCTATTATCTAATATTCTTCTATATCAAAAGATATTATCTGATATCATTAGATACCAAAAGATATTATCTGATATTATTAGATATCAAAAGATAATTATTCTAGATTGATATTATCTAAAAGATATGATTATATTTATTAGATATGGAGGAATCATATCCTAATAGGATTCTAGGAATGTATTATAAATACAAGGTGAGAGAAAATCAGAAGTATCATATTCTTGTGTGATTTTTGAAAATTGCATAGTAAAAGTAGGAGGTATTTTTTACTGTATTTTTCATAGATTGCTCTCACTCAGCATTGGAGTTTTAGCATCCGGGATACAGTCCAGAAGATCAAAGCAGGAGTCTTCTATCGATCTTTATCCTGGAAATTCGTAAGTAAACACGAGTAAACACCCGCGTGTTGCAATTAATTAAATAGATGCATGCTAGGCATATAATCAATATATGGTGAATTAAACATCCAAGATAGATCCTCGGGAGAGGGCAAAATCAGACTTCCCTACAATTGGTATCAGAGCCTGGGATCAGAATCTTAGCTCTGTTGGACTAATTCACGTTTGATTCTTACGTGCGTAATAATTAATTGTAGATCTGTCGTTCATCGTGGCTCGGATATTTGGTTTTTTGTTGGATTCATTTTTCACCATGAGAAAATCCCTTTTAGATTAGGATTTATGTTTTGTAAATCAAATTTGTAAAAATGAAAAACAAAGATGAAGAACACGAAGAACGAGATGAGACGACGAAGTCCCATCGCATGGTGCGATCGGAGGTACGCGGGCAGTAGCATGTTGCGGGGTGACGACAGTCGGCAGGCATCGTACGACCCGGCACGCACAACGTCCGTACGCGGAGGGAAGCAATGGTAAAGCAACATCGTATGCCTCCAGCACACAGATGCTCATCGCGCACAGTGTACAAGCAGACCCGACGCATGGACATACGAGCAGACGGGGCGAAGAGGGCGTGGGTATCAGCTCGCGAGACATGCACTCAGTGCACGACCTCTGCACGTGATGTGTACCTCGGTGCTCGGTGTAACTGGGCAACATTCGGCAGCACGCTCAGTGCACGTAGACGTCTCGACAGCTTAGGCAGAAGCTCGGTGGAATGGCATGTTGACGGGCGACGACACATGAATGCGAGTCATGCCTAGCGCGCAGGCCTCGATGCTCGATGCTCGACGATGATGGCAGCTTGCGGGTGATATCGGCAAGGGGCTACTAGGCGACGTCGGGCTCGGGCAGATGGAGAGCACGACGTGTGACGGAGGCTCGATGGTAAATGGCTAGGCACGTACGATGGGTTGTGCCCTAGCGCACAGGCCCATGCACGTGGCCCAGTCTATTCGATCCCGACCGACCCATTTTTGACATGACCCATTCCCGACCCAGATCCAGTTTTTCCGACTCGACCTGATCCAAATCACTGTTCCGACCTATTTTTTGATTTTTGGCCCAAATCAAGTTTTAGCGAGTATGGTCCGTGCCCGTGCACGCGAGGCCCGTTTCGAGATTTGAAGATTTGTACTTTGCAAATTTATATAATAAATTAGGCAAGAAAGTACAAGATCAATGAATGGACTGCGATGAACGAGTTTTATTTTATTTTTTATCGTTCAAAGCATGTCTTGAATGTTTAAATTATGCAGTAGCATGCTATATATGTTTAATTACGTAGATAAACATGATATATGTTTTCGTGATTGACTGCATTTAGGAAGCATGCTAGGTTTATCGCGTTTTGAAGCATGTTTCAGAATTCTACGAGCATGTTTTACATGTTGAATTCTAGAGAGAGCATGTTAGAACTACATGATCTACAACGACAAACCTTTTGAAACAAAAGACTAAGCAAGAAATCCGACATATTAATTCTTAAATTAAAAACGTCAAGACCTCCACTTTTTGATCTTTAAAAAAAAATGGTACGCACTTTGAGTAAACATCCACACGCGTTGCTTACTTGCACTATTTATCATAAGTTTGTTAGATGAGATTTCTAAATAAAATATTTTAATCTATTGAGAAGTGGGAATTTCATGTGTAAACGTCCACACGCGTGGTTTATATATGCGATTTTCATAACTTCTCTAGAGATAGATTTAAAATGAGATAACAAATGAAATTGAACGGAAGCGGTATGGTCCTAGTGAGTATGCTAATTCTAAGAATTCGATATATGCTGTCAAAATTATGGTAATTTCTTAAGCATCACCTCAAGTACAACTTCCCGCGAAGTCCCTTCTTGCGATAGTGATGTGGTCTAGTTAAGGTCCAATCATTAATTTTGTTTGTTATAAGGATAAGTTGACATGGATTGAAATTAAGCGACTAAAAGGTTTATTTTAGTCTGGTCGAGGGGTTCATGTGTAAACGTCCACATGCGTGGCTTGCATGTGGGATTCTTGGGCGATTGGAGGTTTTAATTAATATTGTTTTATCAAAAGGTTACAATATTATTATTACGAATTATGTGCGATCGTATGCTTATGTGTTTACATTACTTTTCAGATATGTCTCTTACTCCGATTATTAATATACTCGCACAAAACCCCTTATCCAGTCCGAATTTTATCGAGTGGAAACGAAACATAGAGTATGTTTTTATCGCTCAAGAACACATGTTCGTTCTCACTACTCCCAAACCCTATGCCCTTACTGACGCATCGACTAATGACCAACGAGAGACAAGCAGACTTTGGCATAAGTTAAACAATATGGTCAAGTGCTATATGATGACTACAATGTCAAACGGCTAGCAACTGCAGCATTAGTCGATGGTATACACGACTGAAATATGGTCAAGTCTCGAGAGTAAGTTTGGACAGTCGGATCGAACAGTCCGTTTCCACACAATGAGATAAATCTTATCGTGTAGGATGGAAGAAGGGAGTTCGGTCCATGAACATATCTCTCACATGAGTCATCTCATGGATAATCTTGATCAGTTAGAAGGAGGTATCGATGGCGAAGCCAAGGTCGATATCATCCTCAACACACTACCCAAGTCTTTTGAGAACTTTTGCGTGAACACGATCATGAGCAAGACCGAGTATACACTTAGCCAGTTGCTCAACGATCTCGTGGCCGCGGAAGGGGTCATGAGAAAAGGAGCACATGCCCTTGCTAGCACATCTAATGGCCCCAATTTCCATTGAAAAGAGGAAGAAGAAAAATGGGCGGCAAAGGTGGTAGAGGCAAAGAAAACAGTGGGAGCAAGAACATGATTGCCATCGGAGGCTTGATAAACCGAAGGAGATGTACATGTGCTTCAAGTGTAGCAAGACCGGGCATTGGAAGGCCAAGTGCCCTATGCTCAAGGCTCAAGGTACATCATTGGCTTTAGTAACGGAAACATGTTTAGCAACTTGTTATACTTATTCATGGGTAGTACATACGGGTGCGACTGGTTATGTTTGTTACACCTTGCAGGGGTTCCTACGGACAATGGAGCTGTGTGATGGCGAGATAACGATCTCCATGGGCAACACGACGAAATTCAAGCCGTTGCAGCCGAAGACATTACTTTATGCTTTGACAGAACATTTTTAGTTTTAATAGACTTTTTATATGTGCCGGAGTTTTGGCAAAACCTAGTTTTGGTTTCCAAACTATTTACGCATGAATATTCTATTGTTTTTTATAGTGGTGTTTCTATCATAAGAAATGACGAGTTTATCTGTGGTGACACTTTTTATAATTCTCTTTATACTATTTATGCTAAGCATAATACCTATAATTATGTTGTATCTACTTCATCAAACTATAAGAAGAGAAAGTTTTCTTCACAAGATGACACCACATACCTTTGACATCTTAGATTAGGTCACATCAATCTAAATAGGATCCAAAGACTGGCTAAGAATGAAGCGTTAGGTGAAATTTCGGTTACTCTATTCTCAGTCTGCGAATCTTGTATAGAAGGAAAGATGTAGACCAGACCCTTCAAAACGAAGGGTTATAGAGCCAAAGAAGTGTTGGAGTTAGTCTATTCTGATCTGTGTGGACCTATGTACACACAAGCTCGTGGAGGGTACGAGTATTTGTCACTTTCATTGACGATTACGCTAGGTACGGATACCTGCTTTATCGCAAGTCTGAATGCTTTGAGAAATTCAAAGAATTTAAGGCGAAAGTGAAGATGAAGCTAGGTAAGAGTATCAAGTCATTGCAGTCTGATCGCGGTGGAGAATATCTCAGTAACGAGTTTATGTACTATCTGGTGTAGTGTGTGATTATATCTCAGCTCACTACACCGGACACACCACAGCAAAATGGTGTGTCAAAGCGAAGAAATAGGACTCTGTTAGAGATGGTTAGATCAATGATGAGTTATGCAACTTTGTCTATTTTATTCTGGGGGTATGCCTTAGAAACAACGGCATATTTACTCAATCTAGTACCATCCAACTAAGTCGAGAAGACCCCTTTCGAGTTATGGTTTGGGCACAAGCCTAGTTTAAGCCATATAAGGATATGGAGTAGTACAGCACATGTGATAAACATGAATGCTGATAAGTTGAAGGCTAGATCTGATGCAAGACTTTTTATTGGATATCCTAGGGGAATGAAAGATGGTTATTTCTATAGTCCTAATGATCAGAAAGTCGTTATTAGCACCAACTCCCAATTCTTGGAGGAGGACTACATGAAAAACCACAAATCCAAAGTTGAAATCATTCTTTAAGAATTAGAAAATGATTGTATTCCTCCACCGATTCCACCAAATGTACAAGATGTTGAGTCTAGTGGGAGGATCGATACCAGATACTTCAAGAAATTGAAGTGGGTCGATTTTCACTAGGGATACCGACTGTACAAGTGGCACCTACCTAGCAAGTTGTGCAAGATAGAGAACCACAAGTCACTGCACCCACCGTTACCATTATGCTAGTAGCGCCTCGTCGTAGTGGGAGGGTTGTTCGACAACCTGAGCGATTTATGTTCGTGGATGAATCTTCTTATTTAGTCCCAATAAACGAATAGGCTACAATCGATCCATGGATATACAGTGAGGCGATACAAGACATAGATATAAGAGCATGACACACCGCTATAGACTTAGAAATTGAGTTCAGAACAGCTATGGATGTATACGAGAAAACATCTCTACGAGATGAAAAGGAAGCCATAGGTAGTAAGTGGGTATACAAAAGGAATAGAGATTCTGATGGAGAGGTTTTGACTTTTAAAAGCCAAGCTTGTGGCGAAAGGGTACACTCAGATTGAGGGTATCGATTATGATGGTACCTTTTTACCTGTAGCAATGCTCAAGTCCACCAGAATTTTTCTTGCCATAGCAGCTCACCTAAACCTAGAGGTTTGACAAATGGATATGAAAACCATTTTCTTAAACGGTTACCTTGAGGAAGGTCGAGACATCTATATGCAGCAACCCGAAGGTTATGTGGTTAAAGGTGAGGAACATCTAGTATGGAAGCTTAAGAAGTCCATTTATAGACTTAAGCAAGCTTCCCGATCATGGAACTTATGCTTTGATGAGGTGGTAAAATCCTATGGTTTTACCCAGTTGCCTAGCGAGAGTTGCGTGTATCATTTAGATGTCAATGGTGACGTGGTATTTCTTGCATTTTACGTAGATTGCATCCTTCTACTTGGCAACAACGTGAAGCTATTATCAGACGTAAAAAGTTGGTTTATCCATCTCTAGAGAACTTATGAAAATCGCACATGCAAGCCACACGTGTGGACGTTTACACGTGAAACTCCCACTTCTCAATAGATTAAAATATCTTATTTAGAAATCTCATCTAACAGACTTATGATAAATAGTGCAAGCTAGCCACGCGTGTGAATGTTTACTCACAGAGTGTATCATTTTTTTAGAGATCAAAATGTGGAGGTCTTGATGTTTTTAATTTAAGAATTAATACATCCGGTTTCTTGCTTAGTCTTTCATTTCAAAATATATGTCCATTCAGATCATGTAGTTCTAACATGCTCTTTCTAGAACTCAACATGTAACGCATGCTTGCAGAATTCTAAAACATGCTTCAAAACGCGATAAACCTAGCATGCTTGCTAAACACAGTTAATCACGAAAACATATATCCATATTTATCTTCGTAATTAAACATACATTGCATGCTATTGTATAATTTAAACATCCACGACATGCTTTGAACGATAAAAATAAAATAAAATTCGTTTATCGCATTTCATTCGTGGATCATGCACTTTCCTGCCTAATTTATTACATAAATTTGCAAAGTACAGATCTTCAATTTTCTTGAAACGGGCCTCATGTGCACGGTCACGAACTGAACTCGTCAAAATTGGATTTAGGCCGAAAAATAAAAAACTGGGCAGAAATAACGATTTGGGCCAGGATGGGTAAAAAACGCTAGATCTGGGTCAAGAAGAGGTCTGGGTTGGAAACGGGTCGGGTGTGGGCTGGGCCACACACTAGGGCACAGCCCATGTGCACGCCTAGTCGTCCGTCGCCCCTCGTCGTGTCACCGTGCGTGTACATGCTTTACGCGTGGTTCGCATGCTGAGGCCGCACGGTGCGCATACCCAGCGCACGCCCGTCACACCTCACACCTCGCTCGGTCAGCTCTCAACCGTCTGCCGACGTTCGTTGAGCGCCTACCACACGTGCGTCGAGGCCTACGCGCTATGTGTGGCTCGCATGTGTGTATCGTCGACCGTCGCCCTGCCGATACCCAGTGTCCCTGCTTGCCTGTCTACCTGCTACGCGCAACGTCCTACATGCCGGGTCTACCCGTACGCTGTGCGCAATGGGTACCCGCGCTCTAGGTCGTGCGGTACTGCTGCTGGCGCTGGCTGTTCGCTCGCACACCTAGCGCGACCTCACACCTGTCCGTGTACCGGGTTGCTGCCGTCGTGCCCCCATCGCACCACGCAATAGGCTTTCGTCGTAGCTTCTCGTTCCTCGTATTCTTTGTTTTTACAGATTTAATTTATAAAAAATAAATTCTAATATAACCATGGATTTTCTCATGGTGAAAAACGATTCCAATCGAAAAACCAAACAACCGAGCCATAATGAATGATGGATCCACAATCAATTATAGCGCACGTAATAATCAAACATGAATTAATCCTACAGAGTCAAGATACTGATCCCAAGCTTTGATACCAATTGTATGGAAATATGATTTTACCCACTTCACGAGGATCTATCTTTGGATGTTTAATTCACCATACATTGATTATATACCTAGCATGCATCTATATAATTGATTGTAACATATATGTGTTTACTCGTGTTTAGTTATGAATTTCTAGGATATGAGATCAATGATACACTCGAGCTTTAATCTTCTGGACTGTATCCTAGATGCCTATTCTCTAATACTGAGTGAGAGCAATCTATGGAGAATACTGCAAAATTTCGTCTCTGATAAACGCGCATTTTACACGTTTATTGTTGATGTTTAAAGATGATTTTAGATCAATAAAGTGCGTTTATGTCTTGGATCTCAATGCTTTTACATAATTTTGGAAGATCGCTCTTGGGTTCCGTTTGGTGTTTTGCGGGCTTATAAGTTGAAAATCGAAGCATGGAGCGAGGCAGCGAGCGAAGGCTGGCAGGCCTAGCGACCGCTAGCCCTGGCGCTTGGCCTTGATATCATGCGACACAGATGGCTCGCGATCGTCCTAGCGACCGCTAGGTCGGCCGCGAGGAAATACTTGGCGACGCGGCCGTGAGCAGCGACCGCGAGACGTGCCCGCGAGCTTCCCAACGAGTGAAAGAGCTACTGCCCGATTTCTCGCGACCATGCCTAGCGACCGCGAGCAAGGTAGCGAGGCAAGCCGCGAGCGCGTACCCAACCGAGAACAAGAAGACCAGCTGAGCGAGGATGTTCCCTCGCGATCGAGCTCGCGACCGCGAGTCCGGTCGCGAGGCGTGGTGGCAGAAGGAAAAATTAGGGTTTCGCCCTAATTCTATAAATAGGGCATCATCCCCCTCGCGCCCCAACTTTCCCCAGCGCGATTTTAGACGTTTTTCCTCAGTTTTTCATTATTTTTCACATATTTTCTCTTTAGCTTTGATTTAGATTCATTCTAGTATTAGTTTTCCATCATTCTACATGATCGATCTTAATTTCGTTAGGGAAATAAATGCGCAATGAACACAAAGGATTTACGTGGTTCGATCTTTAAATTAGATCTACGTCCACGGAGCAAGAGAGTATATGTGTATTTGAGAGTGTAAAGAAGCGATTACAAAGAGTGTATATCCTCCTTTTCTGTCTAATCTAGCCTCTATTTATATACAATTATATCGAGATTGACTCTAATCCGAGATCTTCTCTAACTAGGATTCTTTTAGATATATCCGAATCTTCTGCGCCTCCACTTGTGATTCGAGTTATAATTGGTTTAGGAGTCTTATTGGACCGAACTCACCTAGGCCGAGCTTAATGTCGAGGCCCATTTATATTGGGCCTGATGCTTGGGCCTGGTAGTTGGGCCGTATCCTATCACATCCCCCCCAAAAAGACGTAGAAGTGATGGATGAGGGACCATGGTTTCACCGGTATTCGTTATTTGACGAAGTGGGGCCTGCGTGATCCTGTAGAGGTCTCCCGAATTTTGCTTGGCTTCGTTTGTCGAGGTGTTATGCCGAAGCTACTTTCTGTTCTGACTCAATTGGCCGAAGTTGAATACTCTTCATATCGCCGAGGTCGGATAAACGACCTTGTGGTTGAATGCG
Source organism: Salvia rosmarinus (assembly GCA_036937905.1). Classification (NCBI taxonomy): domain Eukaryota; kingdom Viridiplantae; phylum Streptophyta; class Magnoliopsida; order Lamiales; family Lamiaceae; genus Salvia; species Salvia rosmarinus. Next base: position 141,360 of record JAODLM010000895.1, read on the forward strand.
TAGCGTCGTGACAAGGTCGAACACGGGATGTCCCACTGAGGTCGAACACGGGATCTGTCATCCGCATTTAATGCGTACAGCGGTTGGATTCCCGATAAAGTGCATATTGGCAATAACTTCTCTGATACGCCTTTCCTCATATCACTTTATCCATTACCAAAAAGTTCTTGCTTTCTGAAAAACGCAGAGTTCATCCGCAATTGTCGTTCCTCGTCAGAGTTCATCGCATCTTCTTCGATAAAACCAGTAAGTAATATTTAATGGCTTCATCTTCTTCCTCTGAGGAATCTCGCGGTCATGATGGCCGCGTTGTGTCTGTGTCGCCACCGGGTGCTCCGGTGGCTTTAGAAGTTTATACAGTTGATTCTTCTGTTCCGTGTGTCTGTAACTTAGTTTTCCCCCCTTCGAGGGATTTTGGCAAAGTTTCCACTTATCCTTCGTGTCTAGAATCTTCTGACGTATTAGAGCTTGCTGCGTATTTTTTTGTTCCACCCTCTATGGGGCTGGTCGTTCCCCGACCGGAGGACAGGGCCTGCGCCCCTCCGGTGGGATTTGTTACTGTTTACGAAGACAGCCTCAAGTCTGGTCTTCGTGTTCCTTTCCCTTCCGTCTATTTCGAACTTCAACGAATGTTCGGCATTCCTCTAGCCCAAATAATGCCGAACTCATTTCGGTAGTTGACGGGTCTTGGCGTCTATGCCCATCGGCATAACCATCCTTTCACCCTAGGGCTGATCCTTAGGTTTTTCCAATTCATGTCTAGTTCGGGGTGGTATTATGTATCACCTCGTCGTGGCTTCAAATTGAAAACGAAGTCAAAGATCTCGAATTGGCAGAAGAAGTTCTTCTTCTGTCGATCAGGGGATTTCCTGGAGTTAGTCTGAAACACTGAGAAGCTGGCGGATGTGGCCGTAAACGATAACTTTGGTGATTTCGAGGAGGCCTTGAAAAGGGTTGGAGAAGTCGATGATGTTTTTACCGAGTCTGAGCTCGTCGGTGCGGGGCTGAGCCCTTATGATCCTGCCACCGCGGTGGTGCCGGTGAAGGATGAGCCCCCGCTCCCCCTTTGTTTCACTTCGTCGCTTTATTACTTTTGTTCTTCTTTGTGCTGATGTTCTGACACTGCTTTATTTTCATCGCAGTGGACTTTGTCAAAGAGAAAAAGAAGAAGGGGAAGAGGTCGCGTTCTGGCGTCGAGCCCTCGACCTTGGCATTGAAAGAGGTAGCTGAGGTCTCTTATGAGAGGACATAAGATGTTCCGAGATCTCCTTCGCCTGTGCCCCTCCAACGCCTGAAAAGGATAATGCGTGCGATTCCTGATGCCACGGCTGCTAACGACCCGGATTGCGAGATCGTCGGTTCTCAAGCTGTTCGCCGGTCTTTCCCCGAGGTAACACCATTGTTGTACATGTCACAAAACTCAGTATTTGTTATATTCGTTTGACATGATTGGCTATTACACAGGGGACCGAGGATATGTCTGCCGCCCTGGCCTTCGCCTGAACTATTTGATTTGTCGCCTTGGCTGGATCAAATCAAAATGTTGACTCGGGCTCTCGAATCTAAAGAGGTCGAAGTCCTTCATTTAGAGAGAAAACTTGGCCATGTGCGAGAGGAGGCCGATGTCAAGTTCAGGGCCTCTCAAGAGAAGTTTGACTAGCTTCAAGCTCGATTCTTAGAGTTGGAGGAGAAGCTCGAGATCGCGGAGGGTAAGGCCAAGTCGGTCGTGAAGAACATCTTTGGTCTGGCGGTTATCCGCCGAGGTGGTGGAATGACTATCGTCGATGCCAAGGCTAAAGTTTTCGAGCTCGTAGCCCGCTGCTCGAGGTATAGACAAGAGTACGGTCAGAACTCCTGGCAATTTCAGGAGCAATATGCCGACCTTAAGAAGATAGGTGGCTTGTACAAGACCTTAGTGGCTCGTCATCCTCTCCTAGAGCAGGTGCTTCGTTCGATGACCGAGGCTTCTTCATCTGCAGAGGCTCCTCCTTCTGCCGAGGCTCGTTCTTGTCTTCCGACGACGTGGAGTATCGCCAACACTTCTCTTGAGTTCTTTATGCAAGATCGACGTCGTCTATCAAGAAGTCAAGGTCATGTGTCATCGAGAGGTCGAGGTCGTTCGACGAGGCAAAGGGCTGGTCGAACTTCTGGCATCGATCGAGGACGAGGCCGAGGTAGGGATAGGGTTAGCATAGATGAGCTGTTGAACCCTGATTTCGCTAGGGATTGGCTTAGCTTTTCCTAGCCTCCTGGACCTTCATCTTCATCATAATGTATGCGTTGTACACTTTGGAAATAAGAATGAATTTTTTTCTTTGCCTTGTGTTGAAAACGCTGTATACATTTCGTCCTCGTATTAAACGAAGGTAATTCATCCTCGAAATAAATGAAGGTATGGGTTCCTTTTTTGGCAAGAGATATTGCTAGGGGTGGTCTCATCTTCCTCGAAATAAACGAAGGTATAGGTTCCTTTTTTGGCAAGAAATATTGCTAGGGGTGGTCCCCTCACGCGCGTTTGGTTCGTCCTTCGAAGAGGTTATTTTGTCCTCCGAAGAAGGTATAGTTCGTCCTCCGAAGAGGGTAGAGTTCGTCCTCCGAAGAGGGTATATTTGTATCATGTGGAAGAGATAGTACGCATAAGTGAGAAATGAAATATGCAATAAAAAATTTATTAATGAAGACCGACGTAATAACAGAACAAGACTCAAAAGCCTTATTGAAAAGACTTAAGGACACGACCAGCAGACTCAACTTTTGACACTTATGCAAAGTATTTCTTGGATGAATGATGTGCCCGCGTCTTGGGTATTTCTTTGCCGGATATATGAGCGAGCTTGTATGACCCCTTTTAGAGGACTTCTTTGACTGATAAGGCCCTTCCCATGTGGCTTCCGGTTTACCGAGCTTTGAGGCTTCTTGACTTCATTATTTCAATACGAGGTTGCCTACTTGGGCTGTCGAGTTTGACACGGTTGGTTGTAATCTGAGCTACTTGTTGCTTATCTGAAGCCTACGATGTAGGCGAGGTCTCTTTTTCTTGAGTAGATCTAGATCGGTTCGTAGATTTTCCTTATTTGCTTCAACCGAGAAGTGAATGGTGCGGGGCTCGGCATATCGATCTGCGGGGATCCATTGCTTGTTCCGTACACCAAAGCGTAGGGTGTTTCTCCGTTCGATGTCCAGGGTGTAGTGCAGTGCGACCATAAGACTTCGGTAAATTTTCCACCCAATTGACCTTTACTCGGTCGAGGCGAGTTTGAGTCCTTTCACGATTGTCTGTTGGTGACTTGGTTTGACCATTTGCTTGGGATTGGCCGAGGGTGAATTTTTGTTGGATTGAAGCTCTTGACACCACTATTTGAATACCTTATCCGTGAGCTGTGTCCCATTATCGAAATGAGGATATGAGGGATGCAGTGACACGATGTTCTTCAGGGCGAAGTTGAGGGTGTTTTGCTTGTGATTTTCACCAAGGTTGCTTCCACCCACTTTGTGAAGTAGTCGATCGCGACAATCGGGAATTGAAGCGCCACGGAGCTTTGCGAAGGGACCTACAATATCAATCCCCATTGCATAAATGGCCAAGGGCTTTGCATCTTTGGCGAGGTCGGTTTGAGGTAGCCTCGACGCGTTTCCATGGTTGGCACTTGAGACACTTCTTCACGAGGTCGATTGAGTCTTGGAACATTGTTGTGATAGTATCCCCATCGCATGACTTTCTTCGATAGGGCGCGGGTCGATGTGACTTTCACACGATCCTTCATGTCTTCTCGTGATGCGTAGTCATTCGGTTCGAGACTAGGCACCTTAGGAAATTTGGAGGTATGATTTTCTATAGAGAATTCCACTTTCAGTGTATATCATGATTTGCTCAAGATTTTCCTAGCCTCGAGCACAATCGTGGGGTAGTTTGCCCTTTCGGTATTCTTGAATGGGAGTCATCAATTGGGTTCGTCGTCATAGACTACGTTGACCTCGACTCGATGTCGATATCGTCTATACATTTTGGACTTCTTCGACAGGCGGGCTTGTTGATGATGAGGCCAATTTGCTCAAGATATCAGCTCGACTATTTTGCTCCCTTGGGATGCGAACCAACTTGAAGTGTGAGAAAGTTTGTTGTAGGCTTTTGGCATTTTCAAGGTATTTCTTCATCCTGTTGCCTTTTGCCTCGTACTTTCCCAACATGTGGCTTACTATGACTTGAGAGTCACTATGAACTTGCACGGCTCGTATCTGAAGACTTTGATGTAGGCGAAGTCCTGCAATTAAGGCCTCGTATTCGACTTCGTTGTTCGTATTCTTGAATGTGAACCGAAGTGAGTAGGTGATCTCTTGTCCCTCTGGTCCCAGAAGCAGGATACCTGCCCCGCTACCCGTTTTCCCCGAAGCTCCATCCACATAGATTTGCCAGCAACTCTCGGGTACTTCTTTGATGAGTTCGGCTTCGGCGGTGTCCGGGGTAAACTCGGTGGGTTTTGGTTGCTCTGCGAAGTTAGCCTCTACAAGGAAATCTGCTAAGGCCTGACCCTTGATGGCTTGACGAGGGCAAAATGATATAGCGTGTTCGCCTAGTTCAATTGCCCACTTCGCGATTCTTCCCGAGGCTTACGGCCGTCGGGACTTGCCGAAGTGCATGGTCGGTGAGAACTTGTATGGGATGTGCATGGAAGTATGGGCGTAGTCTCCTGCGGCATTACTAAAGCAGCGAGCTTCTCCAAGGCGATACCTCGTTTACGCCCTTTTAGTGCTCGGTGATGAAATACGAGGGCTGCCGTCCCTACTCTCGTACCAAAACTACACTTATGGTTTCGTCCGAGGTGGCGAGGTATAGGGAAAGGACCTCTCCTTCTTTCGGGACAGATAAAGTGGGGAGTTTGGCGATGTAGTTCTTGAGATCTTCGAAGGCTGACTTGTGCTTATCATCCCAGGAGAACTCTGGAGCCTTTTTGAGTATTTAAAAAAGGGGAGCTGCTTATCCGCGGCTTTTGAAAGAAAGCGGCTCAGTGCGGCTATGCAGCCCGTTAATCTATGTACGTCATGGATGGTCTTCGGCATCTTCATCTCCAAAATGGTTTGAACCTTGGAAGGGTTGGCTTTTAACCCTTCTTGTGAAACCCAGAACCCCAAAAATTTTCCAGACCGGACTGCGAATGTACACTTCTGGGGGTTTAGCTTTAGATTCACCTTCCGAAGTAAGCCGAGGACGATCCGGAGGTCGGCAACAGATGTGGCTTCCTCCTTGCTCTTGACGACGGTGTCATCTACGTATACCTCCACATTCTGACCTATGTAGGGCTTGAATATCTTGTCGACCATTCTTTGATAGGTAGCCCCTGCATTCTTGAGTCGAATGGCATTTTCTTATATCAAAGACTACGAAATACAGTAATGAAAGCGGTCTTGGATGCATCTTAAATCGTTCATCAAGACTTGGTGATATCCCATGTATAAATCAAAAGTGAAGACTTCAGTATCCGACCAAGCGTCAACCTTCTTGTCGTTATTGGGAAGAGGGTATGATCATTTAGGCGATGCTTATTGAGATCGGTGTAATCGATACACATTCTCCACCACTCCTCGCTTTCTTGACCATCACGGATTGGCTATCCGGTCGGATACTTGACTTGAGCGAGTATGCGAGCTTTTAATAATTGATTCACCTCGTCATGGATGACCTAATTCCGTTCATTGCAAAGATCCGTTGCTTTTGCGGCGGTTTTACACACAGGTCGATGTTGAGGCGGTGAGTGATGATATTTGGTGAGACCGGTCATATCGAGGGTGACCAAGCAAACCGTCTCGAACTCCCTTAGGAGTTGGATGATCTGTTCTTTAATTGAGGTTCCTCGGTAGAACCTACTTTGGCGACCTTGAGTGGCTCGTCTTCATACAGCGCGACCTCCTCTGTCGGTACATCGGGGACGGGCGATATCTTTCCCAGTTCCAACTCATCGGGTTTCTTTAATTGCTATGCTTGTGGGTGCTGGGCCGAAGTCCCTGCGCCTCTTAGGGCAACCTGCATGCATTCTTTGGCCCGTTTCTGATCTCCCCGGATCACGGCTACCCCTCATTTTGTGGGGATCTTCATTGTCGATAGTGCGTTGAGCATACCGCCCTCACTGCGTTTAGTGATCTCGTCGATATGATGTTATCTGATTAGTAGGCCTTTACAACGAAGCTGTACCACCTAGATGGAGCTCGTCGGTGCTCTTCCCACCGTGACGGGTAGTTCGATTATTCATACGGGGCGATAAGCGCGCATTTTACGTATTTAGTTGATATTTGAAGATGAGTTTAGCTTCGTTTAATAATGCGTTCGTATCGATTCTAATGTTTTATCTATTTTTAGAAGATCTCGCTCTTGGGTGTTCTTTTGGTGTTGTGTAGGTCTATATGTTGAAAATCGAAGCAAGGAGCGGCACGACGAGCAAAACACACTGTCTGGCGTGTTTCTAGCGACCGGACTAGCGGTCGCTGGGTCGGTCGCTAGGAAACACGCGAGAACCCAGCATACCGCGGCCCGCGAGAATGTGCCGCAGTGAGCCCAGTGAGAAAGCATGGGCGATTTCTCGCGACGGATCGAGACTTCCTAGCGACCGCTAGACACGGTCGCGAACCACCCAGCGGGCGCAGAGGCGTCGCGGGCGAGAAGGCAGCGAGGATTACCTCGCGACCACGCTGGCGACCGCGAAGGGTGGTCGCGAGACAAGCGCGCGAAGGAAAATTAGGGTTTTGGGGTGTGCCTATATATATGGCAACACCCCACTCGCGCCTCTGGAGACCCCAAGACGTTCCAAACCTATTTTTCTTCAGTTTTTCCTCAGTTTTTACATTCTTTGGCTTTAGTCTTTGTTTAGTTTAATTCTAGTATTGTTTTTACATTGTTCTAGTTTAGTTTATCGTTTCGTTATCGATCGGAACGTTTTGTCCGATCGTTTTCCGTTGTTTTCCGTTCATTCGCTTGGGATTGGATTCAAGACCAACCATTGTTCATCCAACGCTTCCCTACGGGTTTTATATATTTAATTTCTGTTTTTATGATTAATTAAGTATTTCATTCAGTTTATTATGTACGGCTAGTTTTCTATTCTAATCCTAGGGTTTGCATGATTCGATCCTATATGTTGTGAGTTACTGCATTGTTATTTACCTTCGGGCATGATTCATGATTCATGGTGCTTATTTATATGTGTTGATTTCTAATCAATCTTGATGCATATCTAGTTGCCAGTTAATGACGTAACTGTATTAATTGTCAATCGATCTTGAATGCATGATACGATTAAGCCTTGAGTCGTAATTGAGATAGGACAGTCGTAGGAAGCATATTCTTAGTGATCCTTTTGGAGTTGCTTATTTTCCTCTAGAGACGTAAGCGTGATAGGAAAATTAGTAATCAACTACCCGCAATTGTAAATGGCGAAGTTGTTGGTTATATATGTGATCTTCCGTCTTATGCGGATTAAAGCGGTTAATAATAAGCGGGACAAACATCGTTGTGGATAGGATTGGTGCATCCCTAGGTTAGTCTTTCTTTATAATCATCTTCGTGATTTTATCGCTTTATTTTATACTTACATTTGGTTATCTTTGCTTTGGATTAAATTCCGAAGCCCCTAAACCTATCACCCAGATTCTGTGCTTGGATAATAATGAATTGTCGTTGAATTAGCTTCTGTGTTTTCGGATTGCAATCTCTGTGGATACGATGCTTAAACACCTATCATTACACTCTTTGCGTGTGAAAAGGGCGATCAAATTTTAGGCGCCGTTCGGGGTTGTTAAGATCACATAGGAATAATTTGACGATTTGGATTTATTAATTCAAGTTATATATATATTTTATATTTATTTATTTTTATCGGTGCTAAATTCTCTCGTTTCTCGGGTGGTTTATGCGTACAAGATCTCGGGGACCTCACGAAATATTGTTAAATCCAGAGATCGAAAGCTCTCGAAGAGAAGAGGGCGAGAGAAGAGGCGCAGTGCAATGGCGACCGATCCATAAAGCAGGGCATTCCTCCCGAGCAAGTTGCACGTATGCTAGGCGACTTTGCGAGATGCGGCGTCGGATGGCGAACATGGGAATCATTGTCCCTGCTCGGAGGAAAGACCCACGAACCACATGTACCGACATCCTACCGAGCAGTTCAAGGAGGCGGTTGGGGCCCTGCGTAGATGCAAATAATTTCGAGCTCAAACCGTACGATCGGTATGGTCGAGGAGAAGCGGTTTGGGAGGAGTCACGGAAGACCGAATGCGCATCTCGAGGCGTTTCGACATTTGTGACACCATCAAATAGAATGGGGTGCCCTGAGACACAATCCGGATCGCGCATGTTGGGTTTCTCATTGTGACCAGGTGAAAAGATTGGTTGAAGTTTGGACCGAGCTAGCATCGACACTTGGGGAAACTTTGTGAGAAGTTTCTTTGAAATACTTTCGCCGGGCGTGGCCATGAAGATCATCGCGAAATCTCTCATTTTGCCAAAACCACGACGAATCATTATTCGAGGCATGGGAGAGATTCGAGAGGTCTATTGAGGCGATGTCCACAACATGGGTTCTCGAGGAGCAACAAATAACTCGGTTCTACGGTGGGTGACATGGCGGAGCGAGGAGCATGGTGGATGCGTCGGTGAGGGGGCTTATTGAACCGACCGGTCGGCGAGGCAAGCCGTATTGTAGAAGAGATGGCGACCAACAGCTATCAATAGCCAGCGAGAGGCGCCATCGTTCAAAGCATTTCTTTGTTGAGGTGATTCGAAATATGACGACCTCATGAAGAAGTTCACTCTTTTGAAGAGTCGATTGAAGCGAGCGTTAGCCACATCAATCGGAGGTCATTCAAATTTCCAACAACCTTGACGAGCTTCAATATTGATTGATTCAAGAGCCGAGGAAGCCAAGTCTCGAAGACATGATGCAGCGGTTGGTTGTAAGCAACCAACAATTGTAACGAATCGAGTCGTTCATCGGCAACACAGGGCGGAAGATAAATCACACAGGTCGTCGTGGCGGCTATGGGGAAACACATAAAGATGTTGGAAGCTCAAATCGGTCAAATTGCCGTACAAGTGAATGCACTACAAAAGGCGGGCCAATTTCCGAGTAGTGTCTGGTGAACCCGAAGAGTCGATGCTTCGCCATTCGGACGAGGTGGGCGAGCCTACAGAGCCCTACAGAGAAAGAAGAGCGAGAGAACATTACGCGAAACTTCGCGACCGAGCTCGCGACCATGAGCCCGATCGCGAGCCATCTAATTTTGTCCCTGAGCGCCCGCGGCGGCCGCCCTGTGCCCGGACCATGAGCCATCCAAGCATCGGCGCCAGATTTTCTCGCGGCGACCTAACGCCCATAAGCTCGCGCGAACAAGGAGATCAAGCACGGCGGATTCCTCGCGACCCTCCTAGCGGTCGCGAGGTCGACATGGCGCCCCGAGGCTAATCCTCGCGCGTACATTCCTCCGGTCCCATTTAAGTCGACTTGTCAAGTCGAAATATGACGAGGAATTTGCTCGTTTCAAAGAGGTGTTTGAAAGTTGAGATAAATTTGCCTCTCTTTGAGCGTTGAAACATGCCGAGCTACATGAAATTCTTAAAAGGCAGCTTGCAAGTAAGAAGAAACTTAGGAAATTTGAGAAAATTTCCCTATCCCAAAAGTCTTGATGCCGTCTTGCAAAAAGCTCCCTTTGAAGCGAAGGATCGGCGGTTTCACGTTAGAGTCGAGATCGCCGAGCGAAATTTTCCAAATATGTTATGCGACTTGAGGCGAGCATCAATCTGATGCCATTGAGCGTATTCAACCGGCTACACCTAGGAAAGATGAAAGCGAAGATTTCGCGATGATGGTGACCGGTCGGTCACATATCAAAGGTATCGTCGAAGGCGTGTTGGTAAATTGGGATTTTGTTTTTCTGCCGACTTTGTGATTTTAGATATTCCGAATTCAAACAACAACCATTAATCCTTGGTAGACCTTTCCTAGCAACCGGTCGTGCGTTGATTGATGTGCGGGAAGGCGATCTCACGTTTCGTGTTAACGATGAGGGCTCAAGATTTCCATATCTGACGCCATCAAGCAACACGGCGTTGGAAAGCCGAAGATTCTTTGCTCGATCATGACTGCTGCTTTGCTTTGCGTCTCGCGTTTAGAGGGTACTCGACCGATCGAAGAGGCGTGAGAAGGAAGAAGTGGACTCGGCATGGAACTCAGGTGTATCATTCAAGTTTGGGGGCCACTTCCATAGTCGGTGGTGGTCATCCGTAAATCACGAAGTTTAGAAGGTTCCACAAGTCGAGAAAGATGTCTATTGCTACTAAAGCGCGGATTAGCGAGGTTAGTGATGGTCTAGCTAAAGGCGTTAAATAAAGCACTTGTTGGGAGGTAACCCAGCGTTTTCTTTGTTTTGTTCTCGTGTTTTGTTTTTGTTTTTCGTTTGTGTTGTTCTTTTTGTCGTGTTTACATTTTTCGTTTCATTTAGGTAATGCGTCGATCAGCGAGTTAAGTGAAGTGTGTTAATCCATGTGGCGATGGCGATTGAAAATTTTGTGAAATTTAATGATAGTGCACATGATATGTTAGAAAATGGCGCATGAATGGCGTGAGATGGCTTAGGCTTGTTGTTTTCACCATTTGCTTAACCCGTGAGACTTGAGCTTCCTTGTATAAACATCTTGATCTGATTTCTTTTAATTGTGTGATATCATACATGTGATTATCTTCTAGAACTTGCCGTGTTTACGTAGCCGAGGCGCAATATGTGTTTAATTTGGAAAGGATAAAAGGCCATCTTTGTTAACCACATATTCACCCAAACACTAACCCGATGTTAGATACCATTTGTCGCCTTCTTTGAGCCTTTATTAGACTTTTCTTTCGATTAAACCGGATGATAGGAGGTGAGGATGGATATGGGAATCAAAAGGGGTGAAAAATTTGATGTAGTTATGACGAGAAAAGTTTCTTTTAGAAAAATACATCTGTGGTGAAGAATAGTACCTTTGTTGTGAAAGTTAAACCCTATAAGCTCTAGAAAAGAAAAGAAAAAGAAAAATGTTAAGTTCACTATGAGTGTTGAGCATAAAGGGTCTTTAATCAAAGTATAGGTACCTTATGAGGCATAAAACGTTGATTTAGCACGTTGGGAAAGAAGAGAAAATGGACAAAGTCCATATGTGTCGAAAAGTATAAATGGGGGTGCTTGGAATATTTTTGAGTCACTTAGCCATATATTATCCTACCTTAACCAATGTACTACATCATAACCTATAAAAGACCTCTTTGATCCTTATTTGAACACATTTGTGTGGTGGAGATGTTAGAAAGCGGCAAGCCTATGGTAAGATGTTGCATTGCATTGATGCGTGAGTGTATACCGTCCTTAATTTCTTTATGAGTTTGAGTGTATTCTATATATTTTACGCATGCCTTTGTGAGGTTGAAATAAATGAGTTCTTGCCCTCGATGGTTGTTTGTGTTGAGTTGGCTAACGTCGTCATAATGCGCTAATGTTTTGGCGTTAATATGTTTACGAGGCTAGCATGATTATCCTCTTTGCTACGCTCGTTGATCTTCGTTTGTCTTTCCGTTACATTTTTGTTTGAGGACAAACAATGCTTTAAGTTTGGGGGTTTGATAAGCAGCATTTTACGTATTTAGTTGATATTTGAAGATGAGTTTAGCTCGTTTAATAATGCGTTTACGTATCGATTCCTAATGTTTTATCTATTTTTAGAAGATCTTGCTCTTGGGTGTTCTTTTGGTGTTGTGTAGGTCATATGTTGAAAATCGAAGCAAGGAGCAGCCTTGCAGGCAAAACACACAATCTGGCGTGTTCTAGCGACCGGACTAGCGGTCGCTGGGTCGGTCGCTAGGAAACAGCGAGAACCCAGCATACATGACCGCGAGAATGTGCCCACGAAGCCAGTAGCGAAAAGCAGCTGGACGATTTCGCGACGGATCGACTTCTAGCGGCCGCTAGACACGGTCGTGAACCAGCCAGCGGGCGCAGAAGCGTCGCGGGCGAGAAAGCAGCGAGGATTACCTCGCGACCACACCTAGCGACCGCGAAGGGTGGTCGCGAGGCAACAGCGAAGGAAAATTAGGGTTTGGGGTGTGCCTATATATGCAACACCCACTCGCCTCTGGAGACCCAGGCGTTCCAAACCTATTTTTCTTGATTTTTCCTCGGTTTTACATTCTTTGGCTTTAGTCTTTGTTTAGTTTAATTCTAGTATTGTTTTACATTGTTCTAGTTTAGTTTATCGTTTCGTTATCGATCGGAGCGTTTTGTCCGATCGTTTTCCGTTGTTTTCCGTTCATTCGCTTGGGATTGGATTGAAGACCAACCATTGTTCATCAACGCTTCCCTACGGGTTTTATATATTTAATTTACATTTTTATGATTAATTAAGTATTTCATTCCGTTTATTATATCAGCTAGTTTTCTATTCTAATCACAGGGTTTGCATGATTCGATCTATATGTTGTGAGTTCTTGTTGTTATTTACCTTCCGAGGCATGATTCATGATTCATGGTGCTTATTTATATGTGTTGATTTCTAATCAATCTTGATGCTTATCTAGTTGCCGATTAATGGCGTAAGCAGTATTAATTGTCAATCGATCTTGAATGCATGATCGATTAAGCGCTTGAGTCGTAATTGAGATAGGACGATCGTAGGAAGCATATTCTTAGTGATCCTTTTGGGTTGCTTATTTTCCTCTAGAGGCGTAAGCGTGATAGGGAAAATTAGTAATCAAGCCGCCATAATTATCGTGGCGAAGTTGTTGGTTATATATGTGATCTTCCGTCTTATGCGGATTAAAGCGGTTAATAATAAGCGGGACAAACATCGTTGTGGATAGGATTGGTGCATCCACAGGTTAGTCTTTCTTTATAATCATCTTTCGTGATTTTATCGCTTTATTTTATACTACATTTGGTTATCTTTGCTTTGGATTAAATTCGAAGCCCCTAAACCTATCACCCGATTACGTGCTTGGATAATAATGAATTGTCGTTGAATTAGCTTACGTGTTTTGGATTGCAATCTCTGTGGATACGATGCTTAAACACCCTATCATTACACTCTTTTGCGTGTGAAAAAGGGCGATCAAATTTTAGGCGCGTTCTTAAAGTTATTAAGATCACATAGGAATAATTTGTGATTTGGATTTATTAATTCAAGTTATATATATATTTTATATTTATTTATTTTTGTCGGTGCTAAATTCTCTTTCTCGGGTGGTTTATGCGTACAAGATCTCGAGGACCTCGCGAAATATTGTTAAATCCGGATCGAAAGCTCTCAAAGGAAGAGAGCGAGAGAGAGGCAGGTGCAATGGCGGCGATCCATAAAGCAGGGGCATTCCTCCCGAGCAAGTTGCGTATGCTAGGTGACTTTGCGAGAGATGCGCGTCGGATAGCGAACATGGGAATCATTGTCCTGCTCGGAGGAAAGACCCACGAACCACATGTACCGACATCCTGCGAGCAGGTTCAAGGAGGCGGTTGGGGCCCGCGTAGATGCAAATAATTTGAGCTCAAGCCGTACGATCGGTATGGTCGAGGAGAAGCGGTTTGGGGAGGTCACGGAGAAGACCGAATCGCATCTCGGGCGTTTCTCGACATTTGTGACACCATCAAAGCAGAATGGGGTGCCACAGACACAATCCGGATCGCGTATTCGGTTTCTCATTGCTGTGACGGTGAAAATTGGTTCGAAGTTTGGACCGAGCTAGCATCGACACTTGGAAACTTGTGAGAAGTTTCTTCGAAATACTTCGCGGCGTGGCGCGAAGATCATCGCGAAATCTCTCATTTTGCCAAAACCACGACGAATCATTATTCGAGGCATGGGAGAGATCGGAGGTCTATTGAGGCGATGTCCACAACATGGGTTCTCGAGGGCAACAAATAACTCGGTTCTACGGTGGGTGACATGGCGGGCGAGGAGCATGGTGGATGCGTCGTGGGGGCTGTATTGAACCGACCGGTCGGCGAGGCAAGCCGTATTGTAGAAGAGATGGCGAGCGACAGCTATCAATAGCCCAGCGGAGGCGCCATCGTTGGCATTTCTTGTTGAGAGTGATTGAAATATGGCGACCTCATGAAGTTCACTCTTTTGAAGAGTCGATTGAAGCGGAGAACGTTAGCCACATCAATCGGAGGTCATTCAATTTCCAACAACCTTGAGAACTGATATTGAGAATTCGATTCAAGAGCGAGGAAGCCAAGTCTCGAAGACATGATGCAGCGGTTGGTTGTAAGCAACCAACAATTGGCAACGAATCGAGTCGTTCATCGACAACACGGGCGGAAGATAAATCACACGGGTCATTGTGGCTATGGAAACACATAAAGATGTTGGAAGCTCAAATCGGTCAAATTGCCGTACAAGTGAATGCACTACAAAAGGCGGGCCAATTTAGAGTGTCTGGAGGTGAACCCGAAGAGTCGATGCTTCGCCATTCAGACGAGGTGGGCGAGCCTACGAGCCCTACCGAGAAAGAAGAGCAAGAGAACATTACGGCGAGACTTCGCGACGAGCTCGCGACCCGAGCCCGATCGCGAGCCGTCTGAATTTTGTCCTGAGGCGCCCGCGACCGACCGCGCCAGCGCCCGACCATGAGCCATCCAAGCATCTGGCCTTGATTTTCATGGCGACTAGCGCCCATAGCTTCTGCTGCCTTGAACAAGGAGATCGGCTGCAGCGATTCCTCGCGACCCTCCTAGCGGTCGCGAGGTCGGCTCGCCAATGGCGCCCAGGCTAATCCTCGCCGTACATTCCTCCGGTCCCATTTCAGTCGACTTGTCAAGTCGAAATATGAGCGAATTTGCTCGTTTCAAAGAGGTGTTTGGAAAGTTGAGATAAATTTGCCTCTCTTTGAGCGTTGCGAAACATCAGTAGGGTACATGAAATTCTTAAAGGCAGCTTGCAAGTAAGAAGAAACTTGGGAAATTTGAGAAAATTTCCTATCCAAAGTCTTGATGCCGTCTTGCAAAAGCTCCCTTTGAGCGAAGGATCGGCGGTTTCACGTTAGAGTGCGAGATCGCCCGGCGATTTTCCAAATATGTTATGCGACTTGAGGCGAGCATCAATCGATGCCATTGAGCGTATTCAACCGGCTACACTAGGAAAGATGAAGCCGACGAAGATTTCGCGATGATGGCTGACCGGTCAGATCACATATCCAAAAGGTATCGTCGAAGGCGTGTTGGTAAATTGAGTTTTGTTTTCTGCCGACTTTGTGATTTTAGATATTCGAATTGAAACAACAACCATTAATCCTTGGTAGACCTTTCCTAGCAAGCGGTGCGTGCGTTGATTGATGTGCGGAAGGCAATCTCACGTTTCGTGTTAACGATGAGGAGCTCAAGATTTCCATATCGACGCCATCAAGCAACACGGCGTTGGAAAGCAGAAGATTGCTGCTCGATCATATGCTTCTTTGCCGCTTTGCGTCTCGCGTTTAGAGGGTACTCGACCCGATCGAAGAGCGTGAGAAGGAAGAAGTGGACTCGGCATGGAACTCAGGTGTATCATTCAGAGTTTGGGGGCCGCTTCCATAGTCGGTGGTGGTCATCCGTAAATGCGAAGTTTAGAAGGTTCCACAAGTCGAGAAAGATGTCTATTGCTACTAAAGCGCAGTTAGCGAGGTTAGTGATGGTCTAGCTAAAGGCGTTAAATAAAGCACTTGTTGGGAGGTAACCAGCGTTTTCTTTGTTTTGTTCTCGTGTTTTGTTTTGTTTTCGTTTGTGTTGTTCTTTTGTCGTGTTTACATTTTCGTTTCATTTTCGTGTACGTCGATCAGCGAGTTAAGTGAAGTGTGTTAATCCATGTGATGACGATTGAAAATTTTGTGAAATTTAATGATAGTGCACATGATATGTTAGAAAATAACGCATGAATGACGTGAGATGGCTTAGGCTTGTTGTTTTCACCATTTGCTTAACTTGGTGAGACTTGAGCTTCTTTGTATAAACATCTTGATCTGATTTCTTTTAATTGTGTGATATCATACATGTGATTATCTTCTAGAACTTGCCGTGTTTACGTGTCGAGGCTGATATGTGTTTAATTTGGAAAGGATAAAGGCCATCTTTGTTAACCACATATTCACCCAAACACTAACCCGATGTTAGATACCATTTGTCGCCTTCTTTGAGCCTTTATTAGACTTTTCTTTCGATTAAACCGGATGATAGGAGGTGAGGATGGATATGGGAATCAAAGGGGTGAAAAATTTGATGTAGTTATGGCGAGAAAAGTTTCTTTTAGAAAAATACATCGTGGTGAAGAATAGTACCTTTGTTGTGAAAGTTAAACCTATAAGCTCTAGAAAAGAAAGAAAAGAAAAATGTTAAGTTCCTTATGGTGTTGAGCATAAAGGGTCTTTAATCAAAGTATAGGTACCTTATGAGGCATAAAGCGTTGATTTAACACGTTGGGAAAGAAGAGAAAATGGACAAGTCCATATTGTTAGAAAAAGAATATAAATGGGTGCTTGGAATATTTTTGAGTCCTTAGCCATATATTATCCTACCTTAACCAATGTGCACACATCTAACTTTAAAAGACCTCTTTGTCCTTATTTGAACACATTTTGTGGTGGAGATGTTAGAAAGCGGCAAGCCTATGGTAAGATGTTGCAGTTGCATTGATAGCAGAGTGTATACGTCGCCTAATTTCTTTATGAGTTTGAGTGTATTCTATATATTTACGCTGTGCCTTTGTGAGGTTGAAATAAATGAGTTCTTGCCCTCGATGGTTGTTTGTGTTGAGTTGGCTAACGTCGTCATGTCGCTTAATGTTTTGGCGTTAATATGTTTGAGGCTGGCGAGATTATCCTCTTTGCTCGCTCGTTGATCTTTCGTTTGTCTTTCAGTTACTGTTTTGTTTGAGGAAACAATGCTTTAAGTTTGGGGGTTTGATAAGCGATTTTACCGTATTTAGTTGATATTTGAAGATGAGTTTAGTGGTTTAGTAATAAGTTCGTATCGATTCCTAATGTTTTATCTATTTTTAGAAGATCTTGCTCTTGGGTGTTCTTTTGGTGTTGTGTGGTCTATATATTTGAAAATCGAAGAAGGAGCATGCCGCGAGAACAACCTGTACTGGCGTGTTTCTAGCG
>JAODLM010000724.1:0-40019 GCA_036937905.1 Salvia rosmarinus
AGTAATCCACTCATAATAAAAAAGATGTTTTATTGATAAGTAAATGACATCGTGCTTGGAAAACATCGAAGAGGTTAACATAATGCTGAGCGTGAAATAAAAACTATGTAAGTACCTCTCGGTGAATAATATGCGAGTTCGGGATAAGTGCGGATAGGTGAGCAAGCTTATAGGCCCCTTTGCGAGGTCCTCGTGGATGCGGTATGGGTCTTCCATGTGGGATCCAACTTATTAAGGCGCTCGGCTTTACTAACTTCATTGTTAGTGGGGCGAGGTCGACCACGTGGTGTGGAGCTTTCGCCCTCTGTTGTAGTACTTTGCTACTTGGCATTTGTACTTGGCTTCATTGATGAAAGCGAGTTCACGTTTTTCTTTTAGAGCATCAAGATTGGCTCGTAGGTTCTCCTCATTGCCATGCTCGGCAAAGTTAAGAGTTCTTGGGCTCGGGCACCAGATCTCGGTGATGTGACGACCTCGGTACCATAGACTGGGTGAAGGGTGTTTCACAGTGGGAAGTCAGGGTTGTTCCGTATGACCAAAGGACTTGAGGAGATTTTCAACCCATCCCCTTAGCTCGATCTAGCCTCTTTTCAACCTTATGCGATCGTGCGATTTGTCGCCGATTTGACCGTTCGCTTTGTGGGTGTGCGACCAGGTGAAATGTTGTAATCTGGAGCTCTTCACCATTCTTTGAAATTTTGTCGATGAGCGGGTGCCGTTGTCGAGATCAAGACATGTGGTATGCGAGCGGCAAACTATACTTTTCAAACAAAGTTTTGTATCCTTTTGCTTGTGAGGTTTGAAAGAGGCTCGGCTTGACCCGTTTTGTGAAGTAGTCTATGGCTACAACCAAATACGAAGTTGTCCGGTGCTCGGTCGAAGGACCAGCGATGTCGATTCCCCATGCATAAAGGTCATGGACTTTGTAGAGCTCTTGGCGTTGGTTTGAGGAAGCTTTTGGCGGTGGCGTGAAGTTGGCGCCGGACACTTCTTGGCGAGCTCGGTCGAATCCGGGATGAGGTAGGCGATAATATCCCGACCTCAGCGTTTTCATTGAGAGGCTCGTGATCGATGTGGCTTCCACAAGACCCCGTGGATTTCTTTAAGTACATAGTCCGCCTCTTACGGCGAGGCATCTCGGGAGGGGTTGGAGGTAGGATTTCTGTAGAGTTCCTTCGTGAATAAGGTATCTTTGGGACTTGACCATCGTTTTTGGCTTGAGCGATCACGTGGTATGCGCCTTCTTCCGGTATGCCGTATAGGAGTCGTCGATTCGGTTCGGTCTACGTGATGGCCGATGTGGGGCTCCTCGATATACGGATTGAACTTCCTCCTTTGGTGGTTTGTTGATAGCGATGCTAATTTCTTTGAGGACATCGGCTCGGCTATTCTCGCCTCGCGGGATTCGGTGAATGTGTAATACACAAGTAGGTCACATCTCTTTAACTTTTTCAGGTATTGCTTCATCCTATCCTCTTTGGCCTCGTATTTTCCTAAGACACGGTTTACCACCACAGGGAGTCTCCAAAGATCGGATTTTTCCACTTTCGACTCTTTTGCGAGGCGAAGTCACGAGATTAGTGCTTCATACTCCACCTCGTTGTTTGTGGTGGGAAGGAGAACCAAGTGCATAGGTTACTTCTTATTTTTCCGGGCGAGAAGCAAGATGCCTTGCTTACTGTTTTGCATGAGGCTCCGTCCACGTACATTTGCCAACGGTAGTGAGGTAGGTTGAGAGTCGGTTCCTCCGTTGTTAGGGTGGAGGTCGGGTGACCTCGGTGGTAGGATTGACCTCGGTAAACTTGGCTTCTACCGGAAATCGGCGAGCTTGCCCGCTTTATAGCGGTCGGGAGAGTATATGATGTCGTGCTCGCGAGCTCAGTGCCAGCTTAGCGTCGTCCTAACGATTCGAGGTTCGACATGACTTGCCTCGGGGTAAGTCGGTTAGTACTGAATGGAATGGGTTGAAAATAAGGTCGGAGGCGTCATTGGCGTTCACCGATGCTAACGCTATTTTTTATTTGGAGTATCGGTCTCGGTCCTTTGAGAGCTCGGTGATGAAGTAAATAGGAAGCGTCGTCGAGCTCGTCTCGCACAAATGTCGTGCTGATAGCCTCATCCGCGGCGGATATAAGGAAATGAGTTCGCTCTCTTTTGGGTGGATAGTGTGGGCGGTCGGCGAGGTCTCCTTTAGTTTTGTAAAGCGTTATGGTGCTCTTCCTCGAGGCGAGTCAGGGGCTCTCCTCAAATTTTGAAGAAAGGAGTTGTTTCTCGGACCGAGATAGGAACCTCTTGAGCGGCTAAGCATCCGGTGAGTTTGTGGATTTCACGAATAGTTTTTGGCACTTGCATGTCAAGTATCGTTTTCACCTTGGTGGGATTAGCCTTCAACCCTTATTGAGAAACCCAGCATCCCAAGAATTTCCCCGTTTTCATCATGAACGTACACTTTTGAGGGTTGAGCTTGAGGTTAACCGACCTGAGGAGCTGGAGAATAGTTCTGAGATCCTTGGCACAACTTTCCATCTTTTTGCTTTTGACCACGATGTCGTCGACGTAGACCTCGATGATCTTTCCTATGTGGTCTTTGAATATTGCGTCCACCATTCGTTGGTAGGTAGCTCTGGCGTTTTTCAATCTAAAAGGCATTTTTTGGTATGCAAAGATACCGAAGTCGATGATGAATGCCGTTTTTGGAGCATCTTTCTTGCTCATCAAGACTTGGTGGTATCCTTTATATAGATCCAAGAAACTGAAGATCTCATGGCCCACCAATGCCTTCACCTTCTTATCAATATCGGGAGGGATAGCGATCCTTGAGCGATGTTTATTGGTCGGTGTAGTCGACACACATGCCGCCTCACGGCTTTTGAACTATGACGGGATTAGCCATCGGGTTGGATACTTGACCTCGAGCAGGATCTTGGCTTCTTGGGTTGGGTCACTTAGTCCCTTATCACCTTCTTGCGCTCTGCTGCAAACACCTCTTCTTTTGTCGAATTGGTTTGGTAGCGGATCGATGTTGAGTCGATGAGTGATGAGCTCGGGTGATACTCACGTCATGTCAGTGGTGACCATGCAAACACATCCAC
Source organism: Salvia rosmarinus (assembly GCA_036937905.1). Taxonomy (NCBI): domain Eukaryota; kingdom Viridiplantae; phylum Streptophyta; class Magnoliopsida; order Lamiales; family Lamiaceae; genus Salvia; species Salvia rosmarinus. The sequence goes on from JAODLM010000724.1 coordinate 3,093, forward strand.
ATATTCCTCGAAGTTGCATAACATGTTGTCGAATGTCGGTGGGACCACAGGTGCCGACCTTGGCGACCTTGGAGGATCGTCGTCATATAATTGGAGGTCATCGGTCGGATCATCCGGGGTGATAACCCGAGGGTTACGTAATTCTAGGCACGAGGTAAGGCCCATCTTGGGTTGAGATCTTGAGCATTCTTCGGCTCTTTTTGATCGCCTTGGATACTCAATACTCCTGCCGGGGTGGGTATCTTGATGGTGAGGTTGTAGACCCGGCGAGACGACCTGGTGGCATAGAGCCGATCTCTTAGGGATGATGTTGTACGGTGAGGGGCACTTGACAGGAAGAGCTGAATGGCTTTGGTGATCGACACAGGAGCACGTCCTATAGTGGCCAGGAAGGGTGATGATGCTTACGGTTGTATCGCCTCTGAGTGAAGCTCCGTAGTTTAGATGGTCTTTGGAAGAATGTAAATCCCTCCGACCTCGAGTTTGTCTAAGCAATTACGGAAGATGATCTTGTGAGGCACCTATGTCGATGTAGACCACATGGACATTTTATTACCCACCACTGCTTGTATGGTAATAGCATATTGGTAGGGCATGATTTTGGGTATCGGTCGTTGTTGAAAAACACGGCCTCTCGTTGTCCGGCGTTTGTTTTTGGCTCCTCGGGGTCGGTCTTGACTTGGTTCTCAATGACGACCTCGTCGCACCACGGGAAGTCGGTGATGGCGTAGACTTGTTCCATTCGTTGGGTGAGCCGTCGTCCTCGTCATCGTCGAGGTGCGTCATCTTGAGTCGGCCCGCAATTGTTGCCACCTCCATTCTTTCCTTGCGCTTCTTACTTCCGACTCGGTTGTGGTGCGGTCGAGGTATTTCTTAAGCGTCCCTTTTTAACGAGCTCGTCTATCTCGAGCTCGAGTTACTGTAGTCGTCGGTATTGTGACCATACCCACGGTGGTAGTCCTGATACTTGTCCTGACTTCTTCTTGGATCCTCGCTTTCATGGGAGGTGGTTTCGAAGAGCTCGGTGTGGAGTTCGAATATCTCCGCCCTTGACTTGGCGGTTGTGTATGTTATTGCGAGGTTGGCGAGGTCGATCTAGACTCCATTGGGCCTTTTTTGATTATGTCGAAGGTACTTCGGCGATCGGTGCCTCTTCCTCGATCATCCGGCTTCTTCTTCTCGATTTTCTGCTCGTCCCATGTCTCTCGCTTCTTGCGATCTAACTCGTCCCCTTTCACATAGTTATCCACCAAGGTCCAAAGGCTACTCGCCGTCTTTGGCTTTTCCCTGGTGATTTCTTTGTTTAGTGCGCCAGGTCGGATCCCATTTTTAAATATGTTGATGATGTAGAGGTCGTTGCTCTCATCAATCTTGAGGGATTCCTTGATGAACCTTGAGACAAAGTTTGACATCGTCTCGTCTCGCCCTTGGCGGATGGTGAGTAGGTCGGATGAAGGTTGCTGAGATGGCATCTTTTGATAGAAGCGCCACTTGAATTGATCCATGAGATCTTTGAAGCTATGTATGTTGTTCTGGCGAAGTGAGGTGAACCAACGACGGACGTTGGAGACCAGCACCCAGGGAAGATCTTGCACATGAAAATCTTCCATCCCCATTTGCCGTGTTTGTAGTATAGGAAAAAGGAAATCGAGGATCTCCCGGACCGTCATAGGCGGCGATCTTTGGGTGCCCAATATCGCTGCGGCGGTGTATCGAGTTTCCACGGAGAAGGAGATGATCCGTCCATGCCGGTCGAATCCAGGAGTTCGTTGCCATCCCTCTCAGGAGGGGTGGGAGATTGATAGCGACGTCTATTGTCTCTCTGGTGAGGGGATCGACTCCGTCTCTTCTCTCTTCGGTCCCGTTCAGCCACATGGACGTGTTGAGGTGAACGACTTTGGCAGTTGTATCGAGGTGATCGACTTCGCGGATGGTGTCGGGGTGAATGATTACGGGTGGCCCGCCGAGGTGATCGACTTCGGACGGCGTACCGAGGTGATCGTTCTCGGACATCATACCGAGGTGATCGTTCTCGGCTATCTCGTCGAGATGAATTTCCTTGGTTATTTTGGAGAGGTGAGCGACCTCGGGCGCCCGTGACTGCCAGTCCGGGCGTTCTTGAGGTTCCCGCTCCGTTCGCCCTTTGGCTCAGAAAGTTTTGAAATTGCCCAATATTGGCATTGAGGAATTCAAACACGGCTCTGCCAAGGACCTCATGAGATTGGTGAATCGCTTGTTCACCGGTGTTGAGGTCGGCTTCCCCCTCTTCGGTAGGGCGACGATCCTGAGGGTGTATAGGTAGGTCCTCTATGTATCCCTCAGGCGTGTTGTTGCTATCGGCAGCGACGACTTCTTTCCTGGCTGCTGCGTAACGATCGATTGGGGTCTTGATCAGTCGTTGCGGCACCACCGGTGGCACTAATAGTTGCACGAGTCCTTGCCATTGATTTTGTGTAAAAACGAAGTTTTTGTTCGATGTTTCCACGAGCGGCGCCAATGATAAATCTTGTGTGTGAGTTTGTGAAACAATAAAGAACCTGAGAGGTTTTTACATGGTTCGATCAAGGAAAGATCTCGTCCACGGAGGAATGATTCCTCAATACTTTCACTATATGCGATTACAATGAATGTATCTAAAAGCTCGGTATTGATAGTTGCTAACCCTTCTATCTTGATCTAACCTCTATTTATACATGTTGTGGATCACTCTGATTACTATGGATCCTTACCTTGTGTGATCCGATCTTTGAAGATAGATTTGATCCTTGAATATCTCCTCCACTGCTCGATAGGATATGGTTGATCTTGAATAGGGTTTAGGTATTGGGCTTTGGGCCAGTCAAGTAGCTAGGTGGGCTCGGTTAAGCAGGCTGCTATGAGCGGTTAGGCCATCCCATCAACCGTCTAATTATCCCACCAAACGCCTATGGGTTTGAGCTGTCACACCCGGTTTTCAGTGTGGTTTACCTGTCTCATGAAACTTGCGGTTTGCACGGGCCATTTACCCAGACGCACCTCAAGCGGTGCGGGTTCGTGATATCAAAAAAAAAAAAAAAGTGATAATTATCTTTGAAAAAAGAGACAATTATAATGCAAGATCTATCGCCACCAACCCACGGACGTCTTCTCAGAAGTCTCTTGGTCACGAAATCTATCATGTAAAATTTACTTTCTTACAAAATTTGATATAGCTATAATATTATTACTAATTTAGAAAATTAGACAATGTCCGTCGTTTAGACAAAATACCAAAAATGTTCCAACATTTCAAAAATAATAATTTCGTACCCATTATTTTATAATTCTAGCATAATATCCCTAATTTCGTACCCATAATCTTATAATACGTACCCATAATCTTATAATTGTATTAAAGTATCCCAACCAAATTTACGATCACCAGAATCATGAACACATAATACTCCTAAAATGGCACCTATAGCATGATTGAATTAATAAAATGCATATTTAAGTTAAGAATTCTTTTTGAAAAAATATAAATTTGGACAGTAAAAAGTTGAGAATTTATTAATATCTTAGACCAATATACACCATTCATGCTACAAGAAATGGTGTACACTTTTACCGTTCCACGAACTTAGTTATTTACTTTTTTTTTAACGTACAATGGTGCAGGCGAGGGGTGCGAACAGAGGTCGTGAGTAAACATGCATGAAGGGATAATTATTTTAATTATAAAAGTACCGTCAGAAAAATAATTATTTTAGGTAAATTATACTTTAGGATGCCTTTGAAAATATTGCAAAAATACCTGCAAATAATTTGATGAGTTGTAATTTGTTTAAGATCAAGTAATATGTATTAACCTCATTATTAATTAATGTACTGTACATGGTACTACTCTAGTCGTGACTAACTAATTATTATGCTTATACAACTCATATTGACTATTGTATGCCCATTTTAATGATAATGAAGTGATATTCATAGTAGGTGGCCAATAAAATTTATGATACAAGACTCAACTGTTGGTCTGCCTACATTTCAGTCTTATCACTATGATGGCTATTTGATTTGTATTTGTAAGTAAATAGATAAATTATATTTAAGTTTATTTGGGTTTGGGCTTCTTGCTATACACTAATCAAGGGTGATTTATGGGTGAATCTATTCATAGCCCCCAATTTGCTCATTATAGCCTCCTATAATAAAATTAATAATGGTAATTTACTATTTTATCCCTTAATCCCTATAGCCCCATTTGAAATTTTAGTAAATCTTAAAAGATTTTATCAGTTTAACCTTTAATGACTTCCTCGTTTCTAAGATCTAACCATCTCATGATTCCTATCACCCAAGTTATCGAGAATAAGCAATGGATCGTGGAACTTCATTCAAAAATGAAACTCTTTTTGAATTATTATTTTGAATTCCATTTTTACGCTCCTTGATATCCACAAGATACACATTCTTGAGTTTTTCCAAATATTTTGGTAGCATTTGAGAACTTACTGTCATTTTTTTATATATATTTATAAAGTCATCTCACCCAAGAGAAGAAGCCGAACAACAACAAAAGCAACCACAGACCCCCTTGAAATGCACCTTGTGATTCTCTAGCACTAGATTCGCTACCTCAACAATAATAGCCTCTCATAGCCCCGACGTTGTTACAGGAATTGCTGCCCTCACAGATCTAGCTCAATTGGTTAAGATTTAGTAGATTTGGAATAAAGACCAATGATCGAATCCTAACAGTCGTGTAGTGTGTGAGTATCACCCTCTTTAGGGTGGTTCCTTGTGGGCACTAGACAAAGTCCTCATATCTTCTCAACCGTGAGTCATCGTGATTTACCCCCTCACATTCTCATGGGGTCGAGGTGTGACTCTTACGGGAGGGAGAGCTCCTTTTGGAACAAGGAATTGCAAATGACAGTGGACTATCGACGATAGATTGAGGCTTATCCTAATTGGAGGCAACACTAAGAGGGTGTTTCGCTAAGCTTATTTTAGAAAGCTTATAAGCTCCAACAACTTATAAGTTGTTTTAAGAACTTATAAGATATGGTGTATTAAGAGCTTATAAGATGCTAAAGTGTTTGGATAATAAGGCTAAATATGAAAATAAGAAAATATATCATGGTTATTTTTATAGTTTTGTTGTAACTTTAAGATCATTAAAAAATAAGTTGGGTTTTGGATCTTTTTTTAATAGAGTTTATAAGCTCTTAGAGCTTATTTTGAAAACTTATAAGTTCTCTAACAACTTAATTTGTCCAACATATTGATTGAGCTTATAAGCTCTTAAACAACTTATAAGTTATTTTAAAGGCTTATAAGCTCGACCAACACACCCTAAGAATGGTAAGCTGACGGTGGGGAACATGGGTTGTTGTGCTTAACAATGTTTATGTTCTTAATTATTCTTGTGCTAAATGCACTAGATTTTGAAAGATTCTTAGTTCATTTAGAAGAAACATCGAGAAATAAGAGAAAAATGGCGACAACCTATATTCATGATTTTAAGCTAGAAATAACAATAAAAGGATGTGCACGAGAATTAACAACGATTTGAAACATTTTTGAAAATAACATTTTAAAACAAATTAACGTTTCAACTTGACTCTTAAACAATTGTTGAGAAAAAGCAGTGAAGAAGATGATCGATAGAATTACTGCGTTCACGTCGGTTTCTTGCTTAGTCTTTTTATTTGAAAGGTTTGTCCATGCGGATCACGTAATCTAGCATGCTTTCTATAGAACTCGACATGTAAAACATGCTAGCGAAGATGATCAATAGAACTCGCATGATGATAAGCGACACATAGATTTAATGTGTTTGGTGAAACTTCTCCTACATCCATGAGCTTCACGAACAAGTGAATTCCTTGTCTTATACTTCCAATGAAGTGACTTTAGATCCCGTCCTTGAGTTATTAGACCCGGACTGTTTGGGTTGTATACTAAGAAGAAGACGTTTTATGTTTTTATACAATGTTACCAGTTCACTATTATTCTCCTATTTGAATTGTTAACCTATTACATATGTATGTCCATTTATCTCATTATAAAGAAGATGATGTCTTGTAGATCAAGGAAGATCATATGATTGGATTAACCTTATAAGATATAAACTAAAATCACAGCCGAAATAACTTGAGGACGAGTTGTTCGTTTAGATTGCAGTGTAAACAGAAAGTAATCTGTATTGATTACTTGTTTATACTTGTACGTCTTTACGTATTGATAAGGATCACAATGAGATGAGTTCTTCTATCTGATCGAAGTGAAGAACCAAGATCTCGATAACTTAATGTAATCAAATTCCTAATAGGATTTCAGTTGTATATACGTGCTTGATTCTCACTTTGAGTGTTATGGTGAGAGCTTTGTTATAACTCAATATACTCTGCATATTCAGTAGGAGAAGTTCATATATGATATCTTAAAAATATGTATTAGGTAACCGTATCCAGTTTAGGTTGATGATATCCCCTTATGGAGCTCAAAAGGTTTATCGTAATAAATCATGCAGGTTGATTTGATCATATATGATAATTATGTTGAACGGTACTACCTAAAACTAATTATTTATTAATTAGTAACTAATTAATTTGAGCTGTCAGAAGCTTGAGTTAATTGATGAATGTTCAATATCTTAAATACGAGGATTATTTAAGTCTAATACAAGCCTCTACTAAAATGGAACTAAATATGCAAGTCAATATTAATTCTATAGTGGAATTAATTAATATTTATGAATTAATTATATTTTAGAATGAATTCATTTGAGACCTTTCTTTATTCCTTATATTTGATCTCTAGACTAGTCATCTAAGCCTGTGTAGGAGCAAAATGGGAAAGCTACTAATATTGGGTCACTCAAGTGTATTTATTAAAATATTATTCCTTCTGGAAGATATTATGAGCTAAATACTCTTTAGATATATGAAAAATATATCAGATAAGATAAAAGATCTTCCAGATATATAGTAAATCATTATCCACTAAGGAGATAATTACCACTATCTATAGACACTAGATGATGGGATGAAAAGACAATGCAATTCATAAGGTTTTGAGTTCTCTCATATTTTATGAAAAATATTGTCCATCTAATATCAGAAAATTTAGAGAACGAGATACAGTTCAGAACATTAGAGCTGGAGTTAAATATTTATTGCATGTGCCATCAGTTTGCAGGTTTGTCTATATACACCTATGTTTTGCATTAAATTAATAGGAGAATGCTAGGATCATAATCAATGTACGGTGAATTATTAATATCCAAGAAAAATCCTTGAGAAACTTGAATATGTGATTAATTTAACATATTCCTAAAATTGGTATCAAAGCAAGGATTAGATTTCTTGGCTCTATCTGATAATTTACGTTTGATTAATAGTTGTGTGTTTATTAATTTATTGTTGTTCGTTGTTTATCGTGGCTCGTTTTTTTTGTTGGAGTCTATTTTACCATGAGAAATTTTTTGGCGTAGACGAAGAACACAAAGAACGAGATGACGACACGATGAAGGTCGATGCAAGCATCTGACGAAGGTGGCGTGGGGTGCGTGTGATCGCCCGTGACACCTGCGTGTTAGATTTGTATCTTGAAAGCGAGAATGGTTGAGCTTGTATTGAATATTTCTGTTACCACTATTACAATCTCCTATCTGAATTATTTACGTGATTGCATATGTATGTCCATTTATCTCATATATAAGTTAGATCATACAATGTGTAGGAGACCACAGAAGTCTATATGATTGGTTAAACTTAATGAGTTATAAAAAAGGATCACAGCTGAGACAACTTGAGGACGAATTGTCGGTATAGGCTGTAGTATAGATAAGAAGTGACTTAACTTGATTGCAGGTTCTATGCTTGTACGTCTTTGACGTATTGATGGATCACAGTGAGATGAGTTCTTCTATCTAACTATCGTGAAGAACCTAGATCTCGGTAACTTTACGTTGATCTAAACCCCGATAAGGTTTTAGGTTAGTATGAATTGCTGACATCAACGGTTACATGAGATAACCCAAGATTATCCGCATCTTAGGTGGTGGCAGTGCTTGTATGTCATGCTAGTTACATGTATCGAGTCACCGTATCCGTTTAGGATGATGACGTCCTCTTAAGGATCTCAAAAGTTTTATTGTACTAAACCATGCAGGTTGAGTTAACTCAAGTACAATAATAAGGTTGAGTGGTACTACTTAGAAATTAAAGAGATTAATTATCTATAAATAATTAATGGACGTGAGATATCTTAAATATGGGGATTCGTGAAGTGCATTGTAAGTCCGACTCAACTTCAGTAATAAAGGGGTAATTATTTATTCTCTAATGGCATGAATAAATGTTTATGAATTAATTCGTGTTTTCGGCTGAACATAAGATAATTAATTCATTTTAGGCTCGTCTTTATTCCTTGCATTTGATCCATGGGCTGGCCCGTCAAGATCTTCTTCTTTGGAGAATTTAGCCTCACTAGTAGAGTCCCACCGACTCATTACGATCTCCTATATCTTGATAGATTTTATCGATATAATTAGATATCAAGCGATATTATTCTAGATATGATTTATCGAAAAGATATGATTGTATTTATCTATCTAATAGGATTCTAGAGTTGTATTATAAATACAAGGTGGGAGAAAATGAAATAACTATTCCCACATGATATTTTGAAAATCAAGAGAGAGAAGAAGCGAATTTTGCGGCATTCTCATAGATTGCTCTCGCTCGGCATTGGAGTTTTGTGCAGCGGGATATAATCCAAAAGATCAGCGAGTCTTCATCATTCTTTATCAGAAATTCACGGGTAAACACGAGTAAACACCAGCGTGTTGCAATTAATTATATAGGTGCATGCTAGGTATATAATCAAGGTATGGTGAATTAAACATCCAAGTTAGATCATCGGGAGCGGGTAAAATCAGCTTTTCCCTACAGCACGGCATTAACCGGACGGCGTGTGCAACGAAGGCGGGATGGGCTAAGGGTATTGGGGCATTGGGCTTACGCTCGATAACCCAGCGTCGAGTCTTCTAGGTAGCAGAAGCAGCGGCATCCAGCACGCACGCTCGTCGAGCAATGTGCACGGCCAGGCCTGACATCGGGCGCATAAGAGCGGCAGTAGTAGGGTGGCGGGGATGAGACGAGTGCGCTCAGACGAGCACCAGACAAATACGTGGAGAGAGTGGTGACTACGGAAAGCTAACTGTGCGTACATGATAGCCCACTCGGTAGGTCATATGCGAGGGGAAAGCAACGTGCGCCCCGCGCCCTTGCATATTCGCTCGACTGCAAGGCACGACAACGTGTGATCCCTAGGGTAGTACGACGCTGGGCCTCAGACCAGTAGGCCTGTGCGTGCCTTGGTCACTCGGCGTGCTACGACCTACACGGGCCCTATCTAACCCTTTTTTAGCTTGAAACCCAGTTTTCGAACCGAATTCATTTTTCGGCCCATTTTTGAAGACTATAAAAATCTGTACTTTTCAAATTATGTAATAAATTAAGTAGAAGACGGAATCCACGGTGGGGATGAACAATATATATATATATATATATATATATATATATATCATTCTAGCATGTCTTGGATGTTATATATTATGCAAATAACATGTCGTGTATGTTTAAGCTGTTAAATACATGGAAAGCATGAAAGTATGTTTAACGTGATTTAATGTGTTTGTAGAGCGAACATGCTAGGTTTTAACACGTTTAAAAGCATGATTTAGAATTTTGTGAGTATGTTTCGTCTTGAGTTCTAGTCGAGCATGCTTAAGACTATGTTTTTTTGTTGTTGCTAGAAGCATGGTGGTAAAAAAGAAGGGGAGTGAGAAGTTGGTGAAGGATACGTAGAAGGTACCTACTGTTGATGAAGAGAGACTAAGAAGAGAATGCAACAGAAAATCTTTCTTGGCTAGTATGAAGAAGAGAGATATTATCAAGAATAAGAAGTCCACTCACAGATCCAGGCCCCACACTAATACGTTGGTACCTAATGAGCTGAATGATCAATGGGAGCTTTTGAAGGAGAAGTTCATCACATGGTATTACTACATGTTGAATCTACGTGATGACTTTGAGAGTGCAACTGGCAGATTCAGGGACTATTTCTTGAATTATTTTAAAAAATATTTTGTGAAGAAGATAGCCACTCATGTCGCAAAGAATAAAGCAACATAGTGGCGTTCTCCAAGAAGATGATCTTACATCGATAGAGCTGAGATCGAAAATGAGGCTCAACTAGCTGCCACCCTGCTGAAGCTGGACCTAGCGCAAAATAGGTAGCTTGTTGAGCGTATGTTTGTGTTGTATGGAGAGAAAATTGATAAGCAGAAGATGAAGAAGATGAGAAACTGATCCGTACTTAATTTGTAATAGATACGTATAGGCTTGCTGCTATGTAACTGTAGTCTCAACACCCTATATATATTAAAACTGATCGAGTTCACCAGGCTCTGTACTTTCTTTAGACCTTTTATACTGAACTAACCATTGTTTTGCAAAAAAATATGATCTCAGTAAGGGAGAACCAAACCCTTATGCTAAAATTGGTTGTCCGATTTACTGGTCTGTTTTCAATGTAATAGATTGATTTTGGCATCATCAAAAAAGGAAAACTATTGGAAAAATTATGTCTTAATTTAGTGTTTTGATTCGATTCCAAAACCTCATGTTAGGGGGCGAGCATTTTATGTTTACAAAGTAGAAGAATCATCTTTATGGTCGTTCAATACTGAGGGTGTTCAAGAAACAATACTAAAGCCAATTGTACGAATAGAAGTTTCAATACCAACGCTACTGATGAGAAGCACTACTGAAAAACGCGGTGCTATTGAAGAATAAAGCACGGCGATACTGAAGAATAGTGTTACTGAAGTAGGAAGACCGAAAACTTAAGACTGAAGACTCCACACTACTGAAGTAAAGAAGTCAAGAAAATGACTAAGTGTCATTTCAGCAAAAGAGATGACATAGCTACTGAAGATATACGTCAAACTAAAGCATCTACTGAAGACTCGGAATCACCATAATAAAAAAAAAGATTGAGTACACTCTACTGAACGTATGCTGAGTTGACTGTACTAAAGAGACCTGAAGTCAACGTATTTAAGAAACACGGAGTCAACCTTACTGAAGAAACACTTAATATTTTAAATCTTGTGTGTTTGACTTTCAACGTGTTAGAGCGAATCTACAGAAGATCTTGACAAGCCAGAGATACATTTCAAATGTACATAGCTTTTTTGTACGATGTTGTAGACAAGAAAAGTGACGTGCGATGATTCAAACATGAAGAATTCAAATGATAAATGGAATGGATGTGATTGGTGTTTCCTCCAATGAGATTATTCATCATCCCTCCTATAAATTCTAATGAGATCCAACCTTTGAGGGTTATCGAAAAATATTGAGCATTCAAGTATTCAAAAAGTTCAAAATTTATATCTCCAAAACTGTAATAGATCTAGGCTATTACTTGTAATTTTTCTGGAAATCGTGATATAATAAGAAGGAATTTAGATCAGAGAATTAATAGATGAGATAGAAGGAGATAGAATTAGGCAAGAGGAGGCGGAGTAGAAGATAGAAGGTAATTTCATTGCTAGGGATCCATTTCCATGCACGTACAATTTATATACAATAGCTAAAGGCAAATGGGGCCTTGCTAAAGTTCTTTGAAAACAAAACATAATCTGAGTAATGGAAAACAAATAAAGGGATAGCGGTAACACGTGGGCGATCTAAAGCTTCCATGTGTCACCGATCTTTAATTACGGACCGTTGATTCCTCGACCACTTATCACGATCTCCTCCTTTGCTCTTCTCATATCACACGCTGCAATACCCATCTCTTCCCATTCAAACTCTTTCCCTCTTCTAGCTTCTCCCGTCAGCGGACTTAGCCCTCTTGCACCGCAGACCAACCCTAACCCTCCATGAGGTCCTTCTCTCTCTATTATCCTTTGAACTCGTCAAGTTCATGACAAAAGGCGAATATAACTCATTCCTTCATACTGAAGCTACCTTTTGAGGGCGATTACTACTCTTTCTTAGATATAATATGTCCCAGATATTGATGCTCTCGACTCAAACCGACATTTACTCGTTTTAGAAAATATAGTGTTAGCCCTCGGGACTTCTAGCTCTGCCCTCAAGTGAATTAAATGATCACCCCAGTTTTTACTATAAACTAAGATATCATCGAAAAACACTAACACACATTTTCTTAAATAAGGTTGAAAACCTGATTCATCAAGGATTGGAAGGTAGCAGGCGTTGCACAACCCAAACAGCATCACAAAATTGAAAGTGCCCATGGTGAGGGCTAAAAGTCTATTAAATACATCTTCTTCTTTCATAAGTATTTGGAAGTAGCACGACCTCAAATCCAGTTTGGAGAAATAGCTTGCATCATATAACTTCATCCAACAACTCATCAATTAAGGAATATGGTAGTCATGCTTAACTATGAGGGAGTTTAGATATCCGTAATCTATACACATTCTCCACAAGCCATCTTTCTTTTCTTTGAGGGAAGCAAAGGGCTCATGCTATCTTGAATTATACTGCCTCAACAGCTCTTGACAATTTTCTCTATTTCATCTTTATTCTTGTGTGTAGTTCTCTAGGGATATTGATGCTTGGCTCACTTCCGACTTTAAGCACAATTTGATGCTCAACTTCCCTAACGGATGGCGGGCCTTGAGGCTCCTCGAACACATCCTTGTACTCCTCCAACAACTCAAGAATAATTTGAGTGTTATGAATAGGTGTATCCTTTGCTTTGAGGTTGAGCAGTGCAATTCCTCCACTTCGTCCAAATGGTGATGAACTAGATGAAATAGGCGGTGAACATAAATCTTTTGAAGCGGGTGTGGTGGGTTATGGCCCTCGGCTTAACCTTCTTTCCTCCAGGTGAAAATAGTAAAGGTCGTATTCTCATAATCCGAGCAATAGGGTTGAGAACCAATCACTCCTAAAATCATGTCATACCCCTCATTACGTAGTATCCGAGGGTGAAAAGGTAATTGGTGACCTTGGATAGTCAAGTAAAATCCCAAGCTCTCCATTTACTTATCAACTTATGTCGATAGCTCCCTTGACTAGAATTGGTTTGTCCTCTTCCACCGAATATTCAACTGCTTAGCTATACCTTCCCTTAGAAACTAAGGGTGCTTCCAAAGGTGTCTAGGGTATTTTCAACTCCTCCCACCAAACTCACCTATGACTCTCATAGTAGTGGAGTTTGGATTACCCAACATTGAGTCCTTTGTCATATAAACTTCATCCATACGCCCGTCACTCGTTTGGGTGATTACATCTCTTCTTCTACTGTTGAAGATGAGCGACTCTTATTCTTCAAACATAACCATGTAAAACACCTTATGCTTGCATTTATGACCAAAACATATTTCTCATCACAATTATAACACGGGCCTTTCTCTCTTCTTGCAGCCATCTCATTTGATCAACGACGATGGGGTTTTGGAATTGTTAGCGAAATTTGGCTTGAGGTCAAAGCGTTCTCGAGCTTTCTATAGGCTGTAACCTTGGTGGAGCAGGGTTTGAGGTGGCCTAACTCTCTTAGAAATAGCCTCCAAGGTAAACAAGCTGCTTCCAGGTTTGATAGCCTCATGTAGTGTTTTGGCTTAAACAAAAGCATAAGTCCTGCATCTCTTCCGACATAACACTTATAAAACTAGCCACAAAATATTCTTCACAATAATTCATGTTATTGCTAAGCAATAAATAAGATCTAAGCTTCTCAAAATTCTCCACATACTCATCATAACCACCAATCTGTTTGAGGTTTTGAATTCCATAACCATTCTCCCGCCGTTCAGTCATCAAACTTGAGAGTTATTTCTTCCATAAACTATTGCCATTGATGTTGAACAAATTTTCACAACCAAAGTTTTGTACCCGATGTAAAGCCTTACCTCAAAGTTATACCTGACCGGTGCAACATATTTTCATCACTCATAGCGCAGACAATTTAAAATATATATTGCATTTAATAATCCAGCTCTAGGATTAGTGCCATTAAATTTAGGAAAATTCACTCTGTGATTAGAATACCCGAATTTGAACCGATTGTTGGGAATAATCATCTTAAATCGAGTTGAAATGAGAGGATCGAGAATTTGGATTACCTTCATTCCTTCTAGTGTAAGGAGCGGTCCTAACAGAGATGTGCCGGTGAGTTTCCTTCCCTTAGTTAGACCCCATCATAAGTAACAAAGCTCCTCCACGATTTAGCTAGCGATCATATTTTGTATCCATTTTCGATCCAAACTCTTGAATTGCTCCTTAATTTGATCTTCTAATGCAGATTTGTTTCTTGTTTGGGTTTACGTGGCTCCAACCTTTTGTGTGATTCTGCTTGACTCCTTAACTTTCGTGTGCCATCCGTCATTTCCACGGATCTACGCTAAATAAAGCAAAAACGAGCTCGATACCAATGTAATAGATCTAGGCTATTACTTGTAATTTTCTCGAAATCGTGATATAATAAGAAGGAATTTAGATCGGAGAATTAATAGATGAGATAGAAGGAGATAGAATTAGGGAAGAGGAGGCGGAGTAGAAGATAGAAGGTAACTTCATTGCTGGGATCCATTTCCATGCACGTACAATTTATATACAACGACTAAAGGCGAATGGGGCCTTTGCTAAAGTTCTTGAAAACAAAACATAATCTGAATAATGGAAAACAAATAAAAAGGATAAGTGGTAACATATGGGCGATCTAAGCGCCCATGTGTTACTAAATCTTCAATTACGGACGTTGATTCCTCGACCACTTGTCACGATCTCCTCTCTCGCTTCTTCTCATATCACACTGCGTACCCTCTATTCCTTGTCAAACTCTTTTCCCCCTCTTTTAGCTTCTCCTTCGTCAACGGGCTTCCGCCCCTCTTCACCGTAGCCAACCCTAACCCCTCCGCCAAGGTCCTTCTCTCTCTATTATCCTTTGAACTCGTCAAGTTCATGACAAAACATTGAACATCGTATTTTTGAATAAGGGAATTCCAAGTGTAATCAGTAAATCTTAAGAGCCCAAATATATTTATTTGCTTAAAATTTCAGCATACATTCCCTTAGAGTTAAGGCTTTACAACTTGTAACATCTTATGCTTAGAAAACATTAAGTTGTTTCTTATTCTGACAAACATAACTTGGAAAAACACATTGGTTTGTATCTTGAAAGCGGTATGGTTGAGCTTGTATACAATGTTTCTGATTACCACTATTACAATCTCTATCTGAATTGAATACTTGATTGCATATATCGTGTCCCCTTATCTCATATATAAGTTAGATCATACGGTGTGTAGAAGATCACGATGCGTATGATTGGTCGAAGCAATGAGATATAAAAAGTATCACGGTGAGACAACTTGAGGACGAGTTATCGGTATAGGCTGCGGTATAGATAAGAAGTGACTTGACTTGGTTGCTTGTCTGTCTTGATGCGTCTCGGCGTATTGATGGATCAAAGTGAGATGAGTTCTTCTATCGACCGTCGTGAAGAACCAAGATCTCGGTGACTTACGATGATCTAAACCTCGATAAGGTATTAGGTGAGTATGAGTTCTTGACCATCACTTTGACTTGTTATGGGTGAGGTTATATGTTCTAACCCATATTCTCCACATCTTGGATAGTGGCGGTGCTTGTATGTCGTACTAGTTATACATGTCAGTCACCGTATCCGTTTAGGATGATGGCGTCCCTTAAGGAGCTCAAAGGTTTATTGTACTAAACCTGCGGTTGAGTTAGCTCAAGTACAATAATAAGGTTGAGTGGTACTACTTAAGGAATTAAAGATATTAATTATTTTAAGCGATCGAATCTATAAATAATTAATGGACGTCGATATCTTAAATCGAGGATTCGTAATGTCTAAGTGCAAGCCCGACTCAACCCGGTAATAAAGGGTAAGTCGACATTTATTCTCTAGTGGCATGAATAAATGTTTATAAATTAATTTATGTTACAGGTGAACATAAGATAATTAATTTATTTGAGGCCCGTCTTTATTCCTTGCATTTGATCCTGGTGGCCCGTCAAGCCCGTAGCTTATGGAAATCGGTAGCCTCTCTCTCCCTAAGGATGTGATTTTATTCTCTTTATCCATAAGGATATTAATATATTTATGGGATATGCATGGATCCTTTCCTTGTGGGATTATGGTAATGTATTATAAATATAAGGTAAGAGATAAGATCAATGGTTAATCCTCACAATTATCCTTAGCATATTTTCGAGAATCTCTATAGTTCTTAGAGAGGATTTTTCAAAAATTCCAAGAGAGGATTAGGGTGATTTTCTGTAGCATTCTCGATAGATCGTCCTCACTCGGCGTTGGAGATTGGGCGATCGAATACGGTCCGGAAGATCAAAGCACGAGTCTCGATCCGTTCATCCCAAAGCCATTCAAAGGTAAACACGAGAAAACCCTACGTGTTGCAATTAATTATATAGGCGCATGCTAGGAATATAATCAATGTATGGTGAATTAAACATCGAAGATAGATCGTCGGGAGGGTTAAAATCGATTTCCCTTGATTGGTATCGAGCCTCGGATCGATATCTTGGCTCTGTTGGATTAATTCACGTTTGATTATAACGTGCGCAATTAATTAATTGTGAATCATGCTTTCATCGTGGCTCGTTTTATTTTTTGTCGGTTTTGTTTTTCACCACGAAAATCGTGGTTAGATTAGATTTTTCATGTAAATTTATACGTAAAAGAAGAACGATGAAAGAAAAACGAGGCGAGCGAACTCTTCGGGAGAAATCTATGCGCGGCGGCGCTTCGGCGCCGTCTTGCGCGTTCGGCGGCATCGGCGAGACGGGCGTCGGGCGCAGGCAGGCGGTGGTGGCGCGCGTGGCTCGGCGGCCGAGGCGGTGCGGGCGCGCGCTTGCTGGATGCCTCGACACCGCTCGGCGCCGAGCGTCTGGCGCTCGGCAGTTCTCGGCAAAACAGCGCGGAAACCTCAGCGTGTTACAGGCGGGTCGCCGGCGCCACGCGCGGCGTCGCGGCGCTTCGGCGGCGAGCAGCGCGCGCGGCGTTCTCGGCGGCCTCGGCACGAGGCGCGCTCGGAAACCTCAGCGTGCGCGGGCGGGCGGCGGCGGGGCGGCGCGGCGCACGATTTTCACGTGGATGCCCGGCGGCTCGGCGGCAGCAAGGCTCGTCTCGGGAGCACAGCCCGGCGCGCGAAACCTCATACTGCGTGATTTCTCGGCGGTAAGGCGCTGTAGGTGGGCGCGGCGGTCTTTGGCGTGCGCATGGGATGTGCCCTAGCTCGCGGCCCGACCTTTGATTCGACCCGCCCGTTTGTTGCAGGTCGACCCGACCCGGTTCGTACGACCCGTTTTTCACCAGATCCGATTTTTGACCCGGTTCGGTTTTCGACCGGTTCGGCCCGTTCCTTGTTCGGCCCGAATCGAAGTTTTGACGAATCCGTCCGGTGGGTGCTCGTACGCGAGGCCCGTTTTGAAGTTGAAGATCATGCTTTGCAATTCTAT
Source organism: Salvia rosmarinus (assembly GCA_036937905.1). NCBI lineage: Eukaryota > Viridiplantae > Streptophyta > Magnoliopsida > Lamiales > Lamiaceae > Salvia > Salvia rosmarinus. The sequence goes on from JAODLM010000724.1 coordinate 20,615, forward strand.
GTAATAGATTAGGCGAGAAAGTACGAGTTCCACGAGTGGGCCACGATGAGCGTTTTATTTTATTTTTATCGTTCATTGCATGTCGTGGATGTTTAAATTATGCGGTAGCATGCTATGTATGTTTAAATTACGTGAAAAACATATTATATATTTTCGTGATTGGATGCGCATAGTAAGCATGCTAGGTTTATCGCGTTTTCAAGCATATTTTAGAATTACTGCGAGCATGTTTTACATGTTGAGTTCTATAGAAAAGCATGCTAGGATTACGTGATGCATGGACAAACCTTTTGAAACAAAAGACTAAGCTAGTAAACCCGACATATTAATTTTCAAATTAAAATGTCAAGACCTCCACTTTTGATCTCTATACAAAGTGAGGCCTTGCTGTGAGTGGCGATCCACAGCGTGGCTTGCTTGCCTTTTTTATCATAAGTTTGTTAGATGAGATTTCTAAATAAAACTTTTAAATCTATTGAAAAGTGGGAGTTTCATGTAGCGATCCACACGCGTGGCTTGCATGTGCGATTTTCATAAGTTCTCTAGAGATAGTTTTAAAATGAGATAACAAAAGATTTTGAATTGGAGGCGGTATGGTCAGTGGTATGCCAATTCTAAAATTCATTTCTGCATTGTTAAAATTGTGGTCATTGCTTAGACATACACCAGTACAACTTCATGAAGTCCCTTCTTGCGATAGTCGTGTGGTCTAGTAAGGTCCAATCATTAATTTCATTTGTCATAAGGATAAGTTGACATGGATTGAAATTAAGCGGCGAAAAGGTATATTTTAGTGCAGTGGGGGTTCGTGTATAGCGATCCACAGCGTGGCTTGCATGTGGGATTCCTTGGGCGATTGGAGGTTTCAATCAATATTGTTTTATCAAAGGTTACAATATTGTTATTACGAATTATGTGCGATCGTATGCTTATGTGTTTACATTATCTTTTCGGATATGTCTCTTACACGATTATCAATATGCTACACAAAATCCCTTATCCGGTCCGAATTTTATCGAGTGGAAGCGAAACATTGAGAATGTTCTTCTTTGGAAGAAAATCTATTTGTACTCACTACACCCGTCCCAAGCCTCTAGGCGATTCATCTCTTGATGAAGCGCAAGGAGCACGAGAAATGGGACAAATCAAATAGAATGGCAAAGTGCCTTCTTTTGGTCACCATGTGCGAGTCCCTGCAACTCCAGCATCAAGAGATGGAAGATGCAGCCATGATATGGCTAAGTTTTATGAAATCGTATGAGGAGTCGGACAGAATCGCTTGTCATAATTTGACAAAATCAATAATGTCAAGTTCAATGAAGGAAAGCGATTCGGTGCATGACCATGTAAAGCAAATGATCAATCTCTTGGAGAGCTCGAGGTTGGTTGGAGGATATATTGATGGCGTGGTCGAATCGATATGATCCTCAACACTTTGCCTAAGTCTTTTGATGACTTCCGTTATAAAGCGGTCCTTTATGATAAGAGTTATACTACATATTCATTGCAAGAGGATCTAGTAACGGAAGAGCATAAAAAACGGGCAAGGTGCCTGCCTTTAATCGCACCTCAAAGAAAACAACGCTTTATCGAAGATGCAAAATGAAAAGTGGAATTCGAGAGATGCTAAGGCTAAAGAAAAGTGGGAGTGTCTGAAAGGGCTCTACCGGTTTTGAAAAAGCGAGGAGAAGGCGGCAGTGCTTGAGTGCGGTGAGGCCCGGGCGTTGGAAGGCTAAGTGCCCCAAGCTCAAGGCTCAGGTACACCATTTGCTTTAATAACGGAAACATGTTTAGCGACTTGTTCTACCCATTCTTGGGTAGTAGACACGGTCTGACCGATCATGTTTGTTACACCTTGCGAGGGTTCTGCGGACAAGGAGCTGCATGATGGCGAGATAACGATCTCCATGGACAGCGAAAGTCGAGGCCGTTGCAGTCGGAGATGTTTCTTTATGTTTTGATAGAACAGTTTTAGTATTAAAGGACTTTTGTATGTGCCGGAGTTTCGGCAAAACCTTGTTTCAGTTTCGAAACTATGTATTCATGGATATTCAGTTATTTTTTATAGTGATGTTTCTATCATAAGAAATGACAAAGTTATCTGTGTTGGCACATTATATAATTCGCTTTATACTATTTCTGCCAAACATAATACCTATAACTATATTGCATCTACGTCGAACCTTAAAAGAGAAAGTTTTCTTACAAGATGACACCACATTTCTCCTGCATCTTAGATTAGGTGTCACACCGCTCTAATCCCAAGGACGATTAGAAGGCTGGAGCTTGGAGCGATGATACAACACATTCGAAAAGAATAATTAAAGACTTCTAAATAATACTTATCGAACTTGATAATCAACCTTATTCTGGTAAAGTAATGTATGGATATAAAGCTACAAGTCCTTACAAAGGTTCGATAGTTTGAACATGATAGTCATCGATCTCAACATACAATAATATTGAAAATATGCGTGGAAAGCATGTGAATGCATATATGACGATATACCCAGGTTCTTTCTTTCAAACATATTAAATACCCAAAAGACCTCGACTACTCAACATCTCTTCTCCATCACCATCACGACTCAATCGCATTTAAAACAAATATGCGGTGAGTACAAATAATGCACTCGATGGCTCATGCGAAATAATTTATCAATTTTGAATTACTACGCCCCATCACGGTAACACACGAGGTTTTAATTTGAAATACTCGTGTTTACTAAATATTTTCTATCATTTTTCCATAAATATCGCTTGGCGCGAAGCATTTTCCACGTATGTATGATCCACATCCACCACAACAATTTATTCAACAATAATTCCTCTACTGGAGAGGCCTCTCTCACACGATCCATCATAATGGCAGTACCCTTTCGGCTACGATCGTAAATAATCGATGCACAAAATCCGAGCCGTCTCGGCACGGGATATGAATTCTCCATCATCCTTGGGGTACTTCCAAGAATCTGAATTCAAGCATGTCATAAAGTGGGAGCTACCCACGTTATGCATCAATAATCATGGATGGATACATACAAATCATAAACATTTTAGGCGGGTAATTAAATAAATCGGTTCATAATTATTTGCTTGCAATAAAGCATCATAAATAAATCATTTGGTAAATTCTACCGGGTTGAGTATAGTAAAGCCCACCTTGACTTTTAAACTTGAATCTCGGTATCGTGTTCTTCTCCTCGTTGGCGTGAGTTTCGTCCCACCTTCTGCAAAATTTACGTTTAGCACGTTGACACGCTTTCGAGATTTTCAAAGTTCGTTCAACCTTGATAAATAAAATAATTGAAGTTCTAATAAACTCTATACGTAGAAATGGCGTATTTGATAAAAATAATTCTCGTATATCGAGGAGACGTAATATGATCTACTCGTCTCATTTTAACCTTTAGGTTAAATAATTAGCGATATAATAACGTTATTGATAATATGATTTCAATTATGAAATCTTTTCTCACAATTGAGATATTCAGATAAAAAATGTCGTTTTTCACGTATTAGAGTATTTAATGACGTAATTAATTGCGTCGATTTGAAAGTCAACCATTTGACTTTTCTTTATAAATTCTTAATAAAACATATTTTAATGAATAAATTCAAAATAAATCGATTTTCAATCGATTTCTTTTCATAAAGCTTTAATCCTCGATTTTCACGTAAATCGGTAAACTTGATTAATATTTTCTTTCAATATTAATCTTTTAATACATTTAAGCATTATTTATGATTTTAACGTTATTTAATATAACGTTTCTTATAAAACATAATATACTATGTTTAATAATTCTCGAAATTCAATTATGTCCAAAATAATTTTGAGACATATAATAATTTATTATTCATGATTAAAAGGATTTAAAATCCTTTATAAAAGCACTATAGCTCACGGCTATATGCTACAATTCTCAAACTTGTTCCAAAATTCCTCTAAATTCATATAGTGTATTATTCTACACTATGATCATTAATATGTATCAATATCACTAATACATCATAATATTATGTAATAACACAAAATAACCCACTAATTCATACACTATATGGTTCGACCATTTTGAAAATAAATTAGCTACAAATGTCCAAAATTTCTAATAAATCCCCATAATACCTAATCAATACCTAGATCAATAATATGCTTTTATATCGAGCATATAAAATTATATACCAAAGTACCAAGGCTATATCATTTAATGAGTTTGAAAATTTTGCATAGGATTTTTATAAATTTCAATAAATCATAATAAGCTCCTACTATATCATATATCATTAATCCATACTTAGATTTTCAAGAAAATTTTCGGTACATATGGCATAAGTTCATAGTATGCTTGAATCAATTTTTAAACATGATATATGCTCACATAAAACCATACTACACATATTTAATGAACAAGTATCATGCTTAGCATAATTCATGCTTAAGAACACATGCTTGAAAATTAAATCTAACCATTAGAAAATTAAAAACTTAGGGTATAATCGAGCTCGTTAAACTTTCTAACCTCGTTAACGGTATTGATTTGGTGTGGGATGATTAGAGCTCGAACTATGGAAGAATGAAAGAAGAAAAATAGTTTGGTTTTCTCCTTTGGATGCTCTCGGTAATGTTGGTTTTAGGAGAAAATTGTATTTGAAATGTGATACCATTACTTAAGCAAAATGGTTAATATCCTTGTACTCAAATCTATCCCTCTATCGGTTTCCTCACTCACAACCTGATACACAAGCTTCAATTAACTTTATGACTCACCAAAATATTATGTCACTATACTAACTTCTTGAATAAAGTTTTGATTAAAACAAAGAAAATTCTTTGCTTTATTACATAGGAGCCGTCGGCTACCTAAATGCAAGACACAAGAATTTTGTGATGAGTCATTTGCATACATCATGGGAGTTACTACTCTCTTACATTTGAAAGAAACAAGAGAAAAAAAAAATCTATTGCTTTTGGAGAAGCAATAGCCATCGATAATAAGCTTGAACAAAGAGAAGGAATTTTAATTTCATGAATTAGTACATGGTATAAGTCTTACACTCTATCCCAAAAATTTTAGAATTCTTGCAACCCCAAATGGAGTCAACAATATCGGCTACTACCACCTCACAAATACATCCACTTGATATTACTTGGTAAGAGTGCAATTTGATCACTAAATAATTCAACATGAAAAACTTATACACAACTTACGTAAATAAATTGTTACTACACAAAGGTCACGGCATTTTTCCATTTTAAAAGCCCAAAATTTTATTTTCATGCTATTATTAGGTATATATCATAATATATTTCTTAGATGATAAATTATATCATAGGAAAAATTATTGGAATTAATCCATAGGTAGAAAACCCTATTTCTCGATTTAGGGTTTTCGAGAATCATAAATAATCAACAATATAATTCCAAAATTTCTAGCATTAATTCAATGCTAAATACTATTTCAACTATATAAAATAATCATAGGAATTTAAATATCATAATTCTTTAATCGTTAGACTTGATTCTCAAGTCATCTCAAAACGTTAACGTTTGAAGCGTCTCAACGTTTAAATATCGACTCATCTCAAAATGGTCGTAATAAAACTATAATCACTTTATTAAATAATTCCAATAATAATGGAATTAAATTCTAAGCAAAAACTTAGAAAATGTCACGAGCTATAAATATCGATCGTAATCGACGAGAGTGTCTGAGTTGAAATCGTTACGCGTTCGTAGTTCTCAATTCACATTAATTAAGTGAATTGCACATAGAATTTATTATTCAAAATAATCGAAATCGTTATTCGATAAATTATTAATCAAATTATTATAATAATATTCTAATTCTGAAATTAATATAAGTAATTAGGCGTTTAAATAATCGGGTATTACATTCCACCCTTAAAGAAATTTAGTCCCGAAATTTACATACCTCGAGAAGAGATCGGGTATTTTTCTTTCATTGCGTCCTCAAGCTCCCACGTGGCTTCCTAACATCCATGATCTTCCACAGCACTTTGGTAGTGGAATAGATTTGTTCTCAATTTACGAACCTTGTGGTCTAGAATAGCCGTAGGTTCCTCATTATAGCTCATATCTGGATTGAGGATCACGTCGTCTTGATGGATCACATGCTTCGGATCGTACCGTGCTACGAGTTGTGATACATGAAAAACATTGTGTCGTTTTCGGACTTGGCGGAAGAGCCAACCTATAGGCAATCGGGCTATTCTTTCTAGGATTTCATAAGGTCGATAAAGCGGGTCTTAACTTTCCTTTACTCCAAACCTTATAATTCCTTTAGATGGAGAGACCTTGAAAAGACTTTATCTCCATTTTCAAAATGTAGCTCGGACGCTTCGCGTGTCAGCGTAAGATTTACATCATCTTGAGCTTCTTTTATTCTTTGCCTAATTTGTGACGATCTCAATCATCTACGCCTATAGCGTCGAGCCCTAAGATTCTTCTTTCACCCACTTCATCCCAAAGAAAGCGGTGATCGGCATTTTCTTCCATATAAGGCTTCATACGGGGCCATATCGATCGTCGCTGATAGCTATTGTTGTAGGCAAATTCGATGAGAGGTAAAACCTCTTCCCATTTGCACCTCGATCCAAAACTACAGTTCTCAACATATCTTGAGTGTTTGGATCGTCCTTTCCGATTGTCCATCGGTTTGAGGGTGAAAAATCAGGTTTGAAATTTAATTTCGTGCCCAATTCTTTTTGCAAGCTAGTCCGAATCTTGAAGTAAATTTTGAATCTCTATCGGATGTGATAGTTTTGATTACTCCATGCGGTACAATTTCATTTACGTCTGGTGGGCTAGCTTATCGGACCGGGTAATCTGAATTAGCGAGAAAATGTGCACATTTGGTGAGTCATCCTTACTACCCATATAGCAAGATGTTCCTCTTTTAGACTTTGGTAAACCCGTAACAAAATCCATAGCTATATCTTCCCATTTCCACTCGGGTATTGCCAAAGGCTGTAGCTTTCCGTGGGGCGTTGGTGTAATGCTTTTACTGGCGACAAGCAGGCAGTACTTTACAAAAGAGGCTATGTCTCTTTTCATACCTTCCCACCGAACTTTTCTTCAAGTCTTGGTACATTTTGTACTTCTGGATGGGTTTTGTATAAGGTGTGTCATGAGCTTCACTCATGATTTCATTCGAAGATCGTTGTTATCCGGGATACACAACCTTCCTTCAAATAATAAAGCATTATCTGGTGCTTTTGAAAATTCTTGATCCTTGGTCCTTACCTCGCTCTTGCTTTTCTAACTTTTCTCCATCCTTTGTCCTTCATGATTCTTTCCCTTAAGTCGGGGCGTCGATGTGAGTGTAGCAATACAACTCGTGATCGTCTCGGTTGTTCAACCAATTGATATTCATCCTTTCAAACTCTTCAACGAGTTTTTCTTCATTTGTGAAGAGACGTCCCAATTTGTTCGACTCTTTACGACTCGAGGCATCGGCTACAACATTCGCTTTGCCGGGTGATAGTTTATACCACGTCGTAGTCTTTTACTAATTCGAGCCATCTCCTTTGTCTCATGTTTAGATCTCTGCTCGAAAAGTATTTCAAACTTTTGTGATCGGTAAAGATTTCACATCTTACTCCGTAGATGATGTCTCCATATCTTTAAAGGCATGCACTCTGTGCTAGTTCGGATCATGAGTTGGGTAATTCAACTCATGCGGTCTCAATTAATCGAGATGCATAGGCTATCACTTTTCCATTTGCATTAACACACGGCTAATCCATTTTGGAAGCATCTGTATAGACCACGATTCTTTATCTCGCTACAACCTGTCTGTGGCGATGGTTAACTTTTCCTTGAGCGTCGAAATTAGCCTCACACTCATCAGTCCATGTGAATTTAATCCCTTTTACGGTAGTTGGGTTATTGGTCTTGCTATCTTGAGAATCCTTGATGAATCTTGATAGTAACACCCGATCGAAGAAACTTCTAATTTCATTTGTGTCCTCGGCGATTTCCATTCTTGGGCTTCTACTTTGGCGGATCAACTTTAATCCCCGGTTGACACAATGTGTCCAAGGAACATTACTTCTTCAAATAAAATTCACATTTGCTAAATTTAGCAAAAGTTGTTCATTCTCAAAGTTTGCGATCTTGTCGGAGTGTTCCTTGTGTTCGTCTTCATTCTTTGAATAGATGAGGATGTCATCTATGAAGACTAAGACAAATTTGTCTAAAAATGGGTGGAACACCTATTCATGAGATCCATGAATCTTACGGCGCATTGGTCAATCCGAATGGTACAACTATAAATTCATAGTGGCGTATCTCGTTCGGAAGCGATCTTTGATACATCTTGAGGCCGCTTTAAGTTGGTGATAGCGACTTGAGGTCGATTTTAGAACACGCTAGCTCCTCTTAGGTGATCAAACAAGTCATCTATCCTTGGAAGTGGATACTTGTTTTTGGCGTCATTTTGTTTAGTTCTCGATAATCTATACACATCCTCGAGGAACCATCCTTTTCTTTACAAATAACACGGTGTTCCCACAGGCGAAACACTAGTGCGATAAAACCTAGGTCCAACAGCTCTTGGTTTTGGATTTTCAACTCTTCCAGTTCTTTCGGAGCCATTCGATGCGGTGCCTTTGACACTTTGGGCCGATCCGGGTTCAAGTCGATAGTAAACTCGGTTGTCATCGGGAGGTAATCTGGTAGATTTTCGAGAAAAACATCTGAAAATTCTCGTACAATCTCTACATCTTCAACTTTTATCGTTGTTCGATCTTCTCCGTTCAAATAAACAAGAAATGCATGGCATCCTTTCTTGTTTATCATACTCCCAGCCTTCAGTAGCGGATATAATCGAATTTTCTTTCCATCTTGATTAGTAAAAGCTTGTAACTTCTTTCCCAGAAAATGAAATGAAATTTTCTTTCTTTACGAGTTGTAGCATGATTTTCACTAACCAATCCATTCCCAAAATTATATCTACATCACCCATGGGTATTATGTTCGTTATTAAATCGTCAACCTTAAGTGATCTAAGTTCGACTCTAGGTTCGAGCAAATATGAGTGTGATCATAATCCCTCCCTATGGGTGAAGAGATATTCATATCTGATGCCTTTTTCAGATCTAAGTTCCAATAGATCTACACATGTTCTTGCTATGAAAGAATGTGATGCTCCGTGTCGAACAAAAGTATGGCAGTGCGTTGAAAGTGTTCCCATACCGCGGTTTCTGGTTTTGTTCATTGCCTTGATGCGAGCATATGCTCGCTTTGAGCAATTGGAGGTGACAGGTGCTGTCTCTGTTGATTCTGTGTTTCGCTGCTGTTGGCGTCGCCGATTACGCCGCTGCGGTGGTTATCGTTCTGTTGTTGTTGAAATTGCTGCCCTTTCGTTGTTGTGTGGTATTCTTTGCGTTGAGGGTGGCTGGATAGCCACGAGGGTTGGGCATTACCGGCTGATTTAGCCTTCCCACCGTCCCGTCGCATCCTGGGCAATTATTCGCGTAATGCCCCTTCATTCCGCACTTAAAGCAATTTACGGATGGCGACTCCTTTATGAAACTTTTGGCACTTTGGGCGAGTTGTCCTTGCTGCTCTTGTGGTCCTCCCATCGGAGGAAAAACCTGTTTCTTCCATCCACTGTCCTTGCGGTACCGTGTTTAGTGCCACGGCCGTTTGTTATTAAGATTACCAAAACTTCCCGGTTAATGTTACTAAAATTTCCTTCCCACTTTCTCTTTCCTTTGTCCCTTGTATTTTGTGTGGGTTTGAGTTGTCTTCTCTTACGGCATGGTGCCTCGATGTCAGCTCGTCAAGAGCTTGATGTAAGTCGATCTCCATGGTGGCTAGAGACATTCTTATCTCGACCTCAATCGAGACCTAAACTTTTCGCCATCTTCTTATCCGTATTCACTGATCGGGGCATATCGGGACATATCATGAAAGTGCGATCATAATCTATTCTGGACATCTTTTCTGTTTCAGTTATAAAATTCTTGTTCCTTCCTTTTTCGATAACTTTTGGAACGTATTTCTCATCTGATTCTCTTTAAATTCTTCCTGGTGAACTCATTCATGTGATCCTGCTTTGTAAAATCTTCGTCGGGCTTCCCACCAAAAGTCGGCAGGTCTGTCGGTTGAAAGGTGTCTGGGACAACCGTTCTGTCTTTGTGCATCGAAGAAAATCAAATATCCTTTCCATAGCCCTTATCCATTGCTCGGCATTATCTGGGCTCCTTTTCCATCAAAAGAAGGTGGGTTACGCTAAAATAATTCTTGATCCTACGATCGGGTGGAGGTGGTGGTGGTGGTATATTAGCGGGTTACAGTGCGAAATTCTTCCTACCCCTACCTCTTCCCCTTCCCCTACCTCTTGTGCGGGATCTCTTCGTGGCGGCATTACATTGTTTAACATACAATAAATGTTGAAAATCATTTTCATAATTGACACATATAATATCATCATACAACAATTTTTTTTTTTAAGCGACTTTAATTCAGCTATTCATTCTTATCACAAAATTATTTACGCAAAAGCCCGCTTGGGTTATCATATATACATCAGAAAATTTGTGCCTCGAGGAGGACTATGCAGCACAAGCGATTAATACAAAGGGATAATGTACACTAGATGGCATCTCAAAGCAACCGCGTCGAACAACATGCGGGATTACAAGATAATACAAAATACAAAGTTCACTTCCTTTTTAAAAACACAAAAGCAACCTACACATACGGGACTATATACATACGGACTAAAACCTAGCTAAGCAGATCAGCGGTGTATCACTCATCATCATCTTGATCCTCCTCGGATCCTCCTCATCGTCTGAATCGTCATCGGTCATCATCCGAATCATCGTCGAGTCGTCCTCACGGCGCCTCTGGGCCCCGCTCAATCACCCCCAACCATAGGAATGTCGCGGATCGGATGAAGTCATCACGATCATCGAGACCTCATCCGGCCGTGCAGTCGGTGCGGCTCATTGGTGATGCCGGCGCTGTCATAAGCGGCAAGATAGGAAGCGGTGGGTGTATGGGGTGCCCAATCGGCAATGAAACACTCGGCATCCCCAATGCTCCGGGCCGAGCATACGGTCACATGAGCGGGTGGGTCACTTTCTTCCAAATCTCTCAATCACGGGATCAACCACTCGGGAACCTCCAGTAGAGCCACTCGGTGACTCGTCACGCCATATATATTCCTCGGAGGAGAGTGCGGTCCTCTCGGGGCTACCGTAGATACTAAAGGCGTGGGTCGGTGGCTCACAAATCTCGGTAGATCCGCTATCGGTCGTAGTCACCACCATATCGGAAGATGTAATCTCCCGATATCTCCCGTGCATAGTCTTCCCAATCGGCCGGTAACCAAGCATCAATAGGCGCTTCACGCCATCGAAATCGATTACTCCATGCTCGCCTCCTTCCAATGGCGAAGGTAGTGCATGAGAAACTCTCAGATCGTCTCCCGGCATATATCGGTACTCGCGGTACCTATGAATGATCTCTGCAGGGTGGCACTCGGTCAAGCCTCCGTCTAGTGGTGTGTGAGTCCCGCCATCCGCCATGCAGACAAGCGAGCATAAGACAACTAAATAAAGATAACCGATGCATAGATAAAAATAAACTTAACGCATCTAAGCAAATAGGATAAGCTGGGCGGTCTATAAAGCGATAAACAATCCAAACACATCGATAAGCAGATAATTGTTATATGGAAATTGTTCTCATATACAACATGCGTTGTAGCTTTCCTACCATACTAGGAAACATACTATCTAGCAGCATAAAAAAATCTTATCATATAACTAAATTCTAGTTCTATAAAACTATGAGCTAGCTTCTGCTGGCTCTCACGATTTGGAGAAGGAAACAGGGATCTTCCTTCATAAGAAATATAGCACAGTCCGTTAGAAGTACGTAGGAGAAACCATACGTAAATCGGGTCCAAGCGAAGGAGAGCGGTCCAAAACAAAATCACTGCGAAGCAGTTTGCCTATGCCGAGGTAAACTGTCCGGGGTGGACTGTACTGATTCTCGTGAATTTTGGAGAAGGAATCAGGGTTCGATCCATCATAACAAATAAAGTACATTGCGTTAGGAGTGCGTGGCGAAAACCGTTCGTAAATCGGGTCAAGCGAAGGAGAACGGTCCAAAACAAAATCACTGCGCGAAGCAGTTCGCCTGACGCCGAGTGCCGAGGACGAACGCCGAGCCGAGCTGCCGGGCGAGTGCGAGGCGAGCTGCCGGGCGAAGTGCCGGCGAAGCTGCCGAGGCGGTGCGAGGCGAAGAACCGGGCGGTGCGAGCCGAGCCGGCGAGGTGCTGCCGAGGCGGGTGCCGAGGCCGGAGCCGAGGCTGCCGGGCGGTGCGAGGCCGAGCCGGGCGGCTGCCGAGGCGGTGCGAGGCCAAGAGCCGAGGCGGGTGCCGAGGCCGAGCCGAGGCGAGGTGCTGCCGAGGCGGGTGCTGCCGAGGCGGTGCCGAGGCGAGAGCCGGCGAAGCTGCTGCGAGGCGAGTGCCGGCAGGTGAAAGTTTGACCGAGTCAACGCCGAGTGAGAAAAAAAAATTTCCGGGTGAAACTGTACTGACTCTGGTGCATTTTAGAGAAGGAATCAAGAGTTCGGTCCTTCATAAGAAATATAGTACAGTGTGTTAGGGTATGTGGGCGAAAACCATGCACAAATCGGAGTCGAATGAAGGAGATCGGACCAAATAAAATCACTCTGTGAGCAACTCGCCCCTACCGGGGTGAAATAGCCAGGGTTAAACGGCCGAGGTGAACTGTACTGACTCTAGTGAATTTTTGAGAAGGAATCAAAAGTTCGGTCCTTCATAAAAATATAGTACAGTGTGTTAGGAGTATGTGGGCGAAAACCATGCGCAAATCGGAGTCGAATGAAGGAGATCGGACCAAAATAAAATCACTGCGCGAAGCAGCTCGCCCTTGCCGGGGTGAAATGGCCAGGGTTAAACGGCCGAGGTGAACTGTACTGACTCTAGTGAATTTTGAGAAGGAATCAAAGTTCGGTCCTTCATAAGAAATATAGTACAGTGTGTTAGGAGTATGTGGGCGAAAACCATGCAAATCGGAGTCGAATGAAGGAGATCGGACCAAAATAGAATCACTGTGAAGCAGCTCGCCCTTGCCGGGTGAAATGGCCAGGGTTAAACGGCCGAGGTGAACTGTACTGACTCTAGTGAATTTTTGAGAAGGAATCAAAGTTCGGTCCTTCATAAGAAATATAGTACAGTGTGTTAGGGTATGTGGGCGAAAACCATGCAAATCGGAGTCGAATGAAGGAGATCGGACCAAAATAAAATCACTGCGAAGCAACTCGCCCTTGCCGGGGTGAAATGGCCAGGGTTAAACGGCCGAGGTGAACTGTACTGACTCTAGTGAATTTTTGAGAAGGAATCAAAGTTCGGTCCTTCATAAGAAATATAGTACAGTGTGTTAGGGTATGTGGCGAAAACCATGCAAATCGAGTCCGAATGAAGGAGATCGGACCAAAATAAAATCACTCTTGTGACAACTCGCCCTGCCGAGATGAAATCTTGAACTCGAAGTGGATGTTGAGGTTGACACCAAGTAAACGCCCAGGTCGGTGCCAGGGTGAATCAATTGGGGTCGCGCAATGCCGAGGCGCTCAACTGGTCAGCCGAGTCGAGGTAAACTCGGGTTGACTTCAAGCGGTGGAAAGCCTTAGCTTTTCAATTTGAGCTCGATTCTTTGTTCCAGAAGAAGAGGAGAATAGTTCGTACATGTGTCCGTCTATGTTCTTTTCAAGAGGATCATGCATCTTATTACGTCTATGTTCCATTCGGGATGACATAGGCATTAATCAAAATCAACATTGAGAAATGATGAATAAATATTTTTAAAAATAGCGAACATAGTTCGTTTTAAACATCGCATTTCTTGCGAAAATTTTCAATCATTAATCAATAAATAATCATGGTTATTTACAACCTTTCTCATTTCATTTGTCGATAATGTTCTATCAACACAAATCATTTGTCGATAATGTTCTATCGACACAAATCATAAATCATTTGTCGATAATGTTCTATCGACAACAACTCAAATTCATAAATCTCAAACTTTTCTTTTCAAAGAGGAGAAAATAATTTACCTTTTTCCCGGTTGAGCTGGATGTGATGGAGTGTTGAGCGTAGTCAGATGATTTCTAGAAGTCTAGTGACTCAATCTAGACTTAACTTTTGAAAGAAAATTTTAGGGTTCAGAGAGCAATACGCTCTGATACCACTCTGTCACAGCCGCTCTAATCCCAAGGACAGATTAGAGAGAACTGGAGCTTGGAACAGTGATACAACACATTCAAAAAGAATAATTAAAGACTTCTAAATAATACTTATCGAACTTCGATAATCAACCTTATTTACAAGGCAAAAGTAATGTACAGATATAAGGCTACAAGTCCTTACAAAGGTTCGATAGTTTGAACATGATAATTTGTCGATCTCAACATCTGATAATATTGAAAATATCGTGAAAGCATGTGAATGCATATATGACGATATGCTTCGAGGTTCTTTCTTTCAAACATATTAAATACCCAAGACCTCGACTACTCAACATCTCTTCTCCATCACCATCACTAAATCAATCGCACATTTAAAAACAAATATGCGGTGAGTACAAATAATGCACTCGATGGCTCATGCGAAATAATTTATCAATTTTGAATTACTACGCCCCATCACAAGAAACACGAGGTTTTAATTTGAAATACTCGTGTTTACTAAATATTTTCTATCATTTTTCCATAAATATCGCTTGCGAGCATTTTCCACGTATGTATGATCCACATCCACCACAACAATTTATTCGACAATAATTCCTTAGGAGGAGGCCTCACTCTCACGATCGCCATAACCGACAGTACCCTTTCAAGACTACGGTCGTAAATAATCGGTGCACAAAATCCAGGCCGTCTCGACGGGATATGAATTCTCCATCATCCTTGGGGTCTTCCAGAATCTGAATTCAAGCATGTCGTAAAGTGGGAGCTACTGACGTTATGCATCAATAATCATGGATGGATACATACACAAATCATAAACATTTTGGGCGGGTAATTAAATAAATCGGTTCATAATTATTTGCTTGCAATAAAGCATCATAAATAAATCATTTGGTAAATTCTACCGGGTTGAGTATAGTAAAGCCCACTTGACTTTTAAACTTGAATCTCGGTATCGTGTTCTTCTCCTCGCGCGTGAGTTTCACGTCCCACCTTTACAAAAATTTACGTTTATGCGTTGACACGCTTTTCGAGATTTTCAAAGTTCGTTCAACCTTGATAAATAAAATAATTCGAAGTTCTAATAAACTCTATACGTAGAAATGACGTATTTCAATAAAAATAATTCTCGTATATCGAGGGAGACGTAATATGATCTACCGTCTCATTTTAACCTTTTAGGTTAAATAATTAACGTATAATAACGTTATTCAATAATATGATTTCAATTATGAAATCTTTTCTCACAATTGAGATATTCAGATAAAAGTAATACGTTTTTTTCACGTATTAGAGTATTTAACGAGCGTAATTAAATGCGTCGATTTGAAAGTCGACCATTTTGACTTTTCTTTATAAATTCTTAATAAAACATATTTTAATGAATAAATTCAAAATAAATCGATTTTCAATCGATTTCTTTTCATAAAGCTTTAATCCTCGATTTTTCACGTAAATCGGTAAACTTGATTAATATTTTCTTTCAATATTAATCTTTTAATACATTTAAGCATTATTTATGCTTTTAACGTTATTTAATATAACGTTTCTTAAATAAACATAATATACTATGTTTAATAATTCTCGAAAATTCAATTATGTCCAAAATAATTTTGAGACATATAATAATTTATTATTCATGATTAAAAGGATTTAAAATCCTTTATAAAAGCACTATAGCTCACAGACTATATACTACAATTCTCAAACTTGTTCAAAATTCCTCTAAATTCATATAGTGTATTATTCTACACTATGATCATTAATATGTATCAATATCACTAATACATCATAATATTATGTAATAACACAAAATAACCCACTAATTCATACACTATATGGTTGACCATTTTGAAAATAAATTAGCTACAAATGTCCAAAATTTCTAATAAATCCCCATAATACCTAATCAATACCTAGATCGATAATATGCTTTTATATCAAGCATATAAAATTATATACCAAAGTACCAAGGCTATATCATTTATTGAGTTTGAAAATTTTGCATAGGATTTTATAAATTTCAATAAATCATAATAAGCTCCTACTATATCATATATCATTAATCCATACTTAGATTTTCAAGAAAATTTTCGGTACATATGGCATAAGTTCATAGTATGCTTGAATCAATTTTAAACATGATATATGCTCACATAAAACCATACTACACATATTTAATGAACAAGTATCATGCTTAGCATAATTCATGCTTAAGAACACATGCTTGAAAATTAAATCTAACCATTAGAAAATTAAAAACTTAGGGTATAATCGAAGCTCGTTAAACTTTCTAACCTAGTTAGCAGTATTGATTTGGTGTAGGATGATTAGAGCTCAAACTATGGAGAGAATGAAAGAAGAAAAATAGTTTGGTTTTCTCCTTTGGATGCTCTCGGTAATGTTGGTTTTAGGAGAGAAATTGTATTTGAAATGTGATACCATTACTTAAGCAAAATGGTTAATATCCTTGTACTCAAATCTATCCCTCTCTCTCGGTTTTCCTCACTCACAACACAATACACAAGCTAATTAACTTTATGACTCACCAAAATATTATGTCACTATACTAACTTCTTGAATAAAGTTTTGATTAAAACAAAGAAAATTCTTTGCTTTATTACATAGGAATGTCGGCTACCTCATGCGAACACAAGAATTTTGTGATGAGTCATTTGCATACATCATGGGAGTTACTACTCTCTTACATTTTGAAAGAAACAAAGAAAAAAAAATCTATTGCTTTTGGAGAAAGCAATAGCCATCGATCATGGCTTGAACAAAGAGAAGGAATTTTAATTTCATGAATTAGTACATGGTATAAGTCTTTACTCTATCCCAAAATTTTAGAATTCTTGCAACCCCAAATGGAGTCAACAATATCGGCTACTACCACCTCACAAATACATCCACTTGATATTACTTGGTAAGAGTGCAATTTGATCACTAAATAATTCAACATGAAAAACTTATACACAACTTACGTAAATAAATTGTTACTACACAAAGGTCGGCATTTTCCATTTAAAAGCCCAAAATTTTATTTTCATGCTATTATTAGGTATATATCATAATATATTTCTTAGATGATAAATTATATCATAGGAAAAATTATTGGAATTAATCCATGGGTAGAAAACCTATTTCTCGATTTAGGGTTTTCGAGAATCATAAATAATCAACAATATAATTCCAAAATTTCTAGCATTAATTCAATGCTAAATACTATTTCAACTATATAAAATAATCATAGGAATTTAAATATCATAATTCTTTAATCGTTAGACTTGATTCTCAAGTCGTCTCAAACGTTAACGTTTGAAGCGTCTCAAACGTTTAAATATCGACTCGTCTCAAAATGGTGGTAATAAAACTATAATCACTTTATTAAATAATTCCAATAATAATGGAATTAAATTCTAAGCTTAAAACTTAGAAAATGTCACGAGCTATAAATATCGATCGTAATCGGCGTAGAATTATCTGATTGAAATCGTTACGCATTCGTGGTTCTCAATTCACATTAATTCGTGAATTGCACATAGAATTTATTATTCCAAAATAATCGAAATCGTTATTCGATAAATTATTAATCAAATTATTATAATAATATTCTAATTTACGAAATTAATATCGTAATTAGGCGTTTAAATAATCGGGTATTACATTAGGTCACATTAATCTAAATAGGATCCAAAGACGGCTAAGAATGGGCGTTGGGTAATCTCACAGTTACTCGTTCCCGATCTGCGAATCTGTATAGAAGGAAAGATGTCGACCGGACCATTCAAGGAAGGGTTATAGAGCGAAAGTGTTGGAGCTAGTCCGTCACGACTGTGTGGACCGATGTCCACAAGCTCGTGGAGAATGCAGTATTTTGTCACTTTCATTGGCGATTACTCGAGTGCGGATACATATACCGCACCGCAAGTCGAATGCTTTGAGAAATTGATGAGTTTAAGGCGGAAGTGGAGCGAAGCTTGGTAAAAATGTCGAGTCATCATGGGTCGATCGCGGTGGCGAATACCTCGATAACGAGTTTATGGACTATTTGGTGCGATGTGGGATTACCTCGACCACTACACCGAGCACACCACAACAAAATGATGTGTCGGGCGAAGAAATAGGACTCTTTTAGAAATGGTTAGATCAATGATGAGTTATGCGGCATTGCCTATTTCGATGCAGGGGTATGCCTTAGAAACGCGGCATACTTGCTGAATCTAGTACCATCAAGTCGATCGAAAAGACCCTTCGAGTTGTGGTTTGGTATGACTGGTTTAAACCACATAAGGATATGGGGCGATCCGGCACGTGTCTTTGAACAAGAAGGCCGACAAGTTGGAGGCTAGATCCAATCTGAGGCTTTTATTGGCTATCCTAGAGGGACGAAGGTGGTTTATTCTATAGTCTAAGGATCGGAAGGTCATTATTAGCACTAATGCCGATTCTTAGAAGAGGATTATATGACAAACCATAAATCAAAGTTGAAATCATTCTTGAGAATTAGAAGATGATCGTATTCCACCACCGATTAGGCCAAAGGTATGAGATGTCGAGTCTAGTGGGAGGATCGACACGGATACTTCAAGAAATTGAAGTGGGTCGAGTTCCCTTTGGAGAAACCGATCGTGCAAGTGGTACCTACCAAAGTTGTGCAAGATAGAGAATCACAAGTTTGCACCCACCATTGCCATTGTGCGATGGCGCCTCGTCGTAGTGGGAGGGTTGTTCGTCAACCCGAGCGATTTATGTTAGTGGGTGAATCTTGGTTTAGTCCGGAAACGAGCGAGCAATTATTGACCCGTGGACATACAAACAGGCGATCTGAGACATTGATGCAAGATCATGGCACACCGCTATGGACTTAGAAATTGAGTCCATAACAGACTATGGATGTATGAAAGACACCTATACGGATGGCGAAAGCCATAGGTAGTAAGTGGGTATCTGAGGAAGAGATTCGAGATGGAGAGGTTTGGCTTTTAAAGCCGGGCTTGTGGCAAAGGGTACACTCAGTTGAGGGCATCGTTTTGATGAGACCTTTTCGCTGTAGCAATCCTCAAGTCCATGAATTCTTCTAGCCATAGCACCCACTTGAACCTAGAGGTTTGGCAAATGGATGTGAAAACCGCTTTTCTAAG